>JARYGA010021152.1:0-30136 GCA_030545235.1 Helianthus tuberosus
ATTGGTTAGGGTTCTTGAACTTCTAGTAACCTTAATAACATTATGTTTGCAATGTAAGAGGGACACTTATATACAAGTATATGAAGTGTCATTGGTGCGTCCACCGTACCTCCATTACATCGTTCTCATTTTGTTATTGTTGTCACTATCGGTTCTTACACATAATAAATCCTATTGAGTTTCTGTGCACTAAATTTCATAATTATGTACGCGTCCATAATTAGACAATTCCTTGCACAGTTCACACAGTCTATTTTATAATGTGTAGGGTAAAACCAAATGAACAAACCTGTGATGAGTGTGACTGGACCACCATAGGGTCCTTTCAGCTGTATCATCACATGCCATTCTTAACCAGGTCTTGAATCAATCTTTAACTAGACCACTCAAGGGTCTATCATCGAATCATGGAATGGTACTATATAACCAAAGGGTCTTAACTACCACGTAGAAGCCCATAAGGATTTAAGGTAGTACCTTTTGAATATCCTACTATGAATCCCTCATATGAAGATATAAAAGATTCTATGAGGATTTGAAAATCGTTTACCACACAAAAACATAGAGGAGAACACATAAACACATATCACATAATCGCATAATCGTATACTCGCATAATTGTTTAAATTGACCTTTAAATTTGTTATCTTTGGACACGGGTATTTAATACATACAAGGAATCAATTCTTAATTGCATCAATTTGGATGGATCCACATGAATACCCTGCTTGTTGACTACATGACCCAAAAACTGAACTCCTTTAAGCCAAAATTTCCTCTTGAAGGATTTAGCGAAAAGTTTGTTCCTTCTTTAAGGGTTCCAATGTCAACGAAGGTGTTGATCGGGATCGGCTCGTGATATGAATAGATCAAGATGTCATTAATAACAATGACGAACTGATCCAAATAAGGCTTGCAGACTCTATTTATTAAGTCTTTGAAGATGGCTGGAGCATTTGTCAACCCAAAAGGCATGACTGTAAACTCTTAATGGCCATACTTCGTGCAGAAAACCGTTTTGGGAATATCTTCTTCGAGAATACAAAGTTAATGATACCCAAAACGCAAATCGATCTCGGAAAATATGAAACACTATGCAGTTGATCGGAGAAGTCGTTGATTTAAGGTAGGGGATATCGATTCTTGATGATAAGCTTACTAGGCTTACGTTAATCGATATACATTCGAAAAGATCCATTTTTCTTTTCACAAAGAGGACAGGAGTTTCTCCAAGGTGAAAAGTTCGGACGGATGAATCCTTTATCAGACAACTCGTGAAGCTGTTTTGATAATTCTTGCATCTCGAACGGTGCAAGACGATAAGATACTTTAGATTTAAGAGAAACTAGTGTTTGAGGTTCTTAGGGAGATCACAAGTGATCATAAAAATGACAGAACCACACGAGTAGTTTTGTCTTTGTGATGACATCATAAGGTTGGATCAAACATTCATACAATTGCATTAGTTGAAAATAAAAACCACAAATTTTTATTTATATAACAACCGCATTGTCTTTAAATGTTACCAGATAACAACCAGAGGAATTTCAAAATACTAATTGTTCTTCATCATTGATTGCCTCATTGATGTTATACACTCGTCCACGTGCTGGATTCACATTGACGTTGACGTTCGCATTCGGGTTTGCGTTAGCATTTGCATTCACCAGTCTTGGGCAGTTGTGGCGGAAATGACCAATCTCTCCGCAATTGAAACATGAACCCAGTGGGAATCTCGCAGCATTCCCTTGAACCTGAGCTTGAACCTGAGCAGCCTGATTTTGTCCCAGACGACAAATATTGGCCAAATGCCCAAGTCTACCACACGTTGTGCATTTCTTGCAATCTTGTTGTGCAACGTGATGACCGTTGCAACGGGCACAATGTGGTGCGGTACCAGCATATGCCTTCTTTGCAGCTGGCTGTGCCGGTGGGTTTTACAAGTTCTGAGCAGTCTGTGCTGTAACAGCAAAATTTTGGGCACCCTTCCGCTTCTTTGATTTCTTCGAAGTCTCAACTTCCTTACCCTTCTTGTTTTGACCTTTCTTGCTATCCTCCTTGTCAGACTCCTGCTTCTTACCCTTGTCACCCTTTCTGTGTAACTTATTCTTCCGAATCTGCGACTCAGTCAATGTCGCAGCTAACTCGATCGCCTGACGGAGTGTGGTAGGGCTACTACCAGTAAGGATGTCTTGTACCGTGTCAGGTAGGCCGTCAATGTACCTTTCGATAGCCTTGTCGAGTGGGGTAACCATTGTCGGGCAAAGCAGACTCAACTCCTCAAACCTATCAGTATACGCCCTGTGCTCACCACTATCTTGCTTCAACTCATCAAATTCCTTCTCCAAAGCTCGCTGCTCATGACGAGGACAGAATTCCCTCATCATAAGGGCCCTAAGTTCAGCCCACGTCTGTGCTAGAGCAACTTCTGCACCACGATCCCTCATAACCCCGTTCCACCATGTGAGAGCCCTCTTCTGAAACACACTCGAAGAAAACTCGACCTTGCGATTGTCAGGACACTGCACGTGGCGGAAAGTATTCTCAATGCTCTCGAACCATTGAAGAAGTCCAGTCACTCCTTCAGAACCACTAAACTTGAGTGGTTTAGCCTGGTTAAAATCCTTGTATTTGCATGGAACGTTGTTGTTGTTATTACTGCCGTTGTTGTATATCTCGTGGACTTGGGTTACAACCCTGGGAAGCACAGCAGCCACCTGCTGAGAGATCAGGGCTGCGAGTTCTTCAATAGTAAAAGTCTGAGCATCGGTTCGAGCATCGCGTCGAGGAGGCATTGTCTAAAAGAGGAAACATGAAATGAAACGAGTGAGAGAATTAGACGAAAAGAATGAGATGAACAAATCTGATGAAAGCAAGGATAGTGGTCATTTGTTTGTTACTACAAAGCAACAAACGACACACAGAACTAATCAAAGTAAATGGGTCAAAAATAATGTATCGCGAACACATGCTCGCCTATAAGTGAACACTCATCCCAAGAATTCCCAGGTAAGCACAACTGGTCTCGCGTCTGATGAGATGTATACGAAGTGCTTGCCTAGACAGAAAACCCAGAATACAGGCATTCACCCTTCCAGTTTGCACGTGTTCACATTATTTAAAACCCAAAACTTTGCCGAGATTTTGAAAATTTAAAGGGGTTCAAAACCTTGTAATCAATCACCCTAGAACAGATGATTAGTTTTCAAAGCGGTTTTGAAATTTATGTTCTTGTTGTGGTCGTCGCCTAAGGATAGGTGACGGTATTGTTTTATGACTAAACGCAAGTAAACTCGCGTTAGGGTCCTAGAAAGGTTATAGACTAGGTCAAAGCATTACTAATAACCTAATTCCCTATAACCATTGGCTCTGATACCATCTTTTCTGTCACACCCCGACCGCGTAAAACAACAAATCGCGGCGGAAACATCGGGGCGTGTTGCAACAGAATTAATGTTTCATAACCATGGATACCAAAAAGTGTTTCGTTTTATTAAACATTGAATAATTACATTGTCTAGAAATCTAAATACACAATTTAAACATAGTCTATCATTGTTATTGAGTCACTAAGGCCTTGTCTAGTCCTATGTGAGCATGCATCCTATCAATCGATATCTTTCAACAATACCTGAAACATATGTGAAAACGAGGTCAGCAAAGAAATGCTGGCGAGTACATAGGTTTTGTGAAAATAAGATTCATGACTTCTGTTTTAAGAAAATGTTTAGTCATGAACCTTGTAATTTGCTTTGTCTTTGTAAATCATTTGAAAAATAATAAGTTCAGGTGATATGTATAAATAAGAGAATAATGCATGATTAAATGAATAACCATGTAAAATGAGTTTGTATAAGATAAGTTGTTTGTAAATAATTGTCTTGTGAAAAGTATGTTACTTGTATAAAATGTTCTATGTCTCAAACTGAAATGATTCAAATAACGCTACAATATGTAATACCATACAAACACTTATATATAGGAAGTACCAGCGGCGTATCCACCATGCTTGTATCATATTCCACACGCATTGTTACTTAATCACTTAATCAAACCAAACCACCAAAGTAATGTTCATGCCCAATGTAAATCATGTAATATGTATAACAAATGTCAAAAGTGTTTATGTGTCAAATGTAAACCATGTAATATGTAACCAAAACCCAATCGTATATCGCTTTGAAGCCAATCGTTTACCCAATCGTTAAAACATCGTGTGAAAACCAATCGTTTACCCAATCGTTAAATTCGTTTTAGGTCGTGAAACTACTTAAATGGTCGTCTCGCTAATAACATTCAAACCTTCTTGACTCGCATTAATAAACCCTTACCAAAGGATAGATTAACAATTCGCATTAATAAACCCTTACCAAAGGATAGATTAACAACTCGCATTAATAAACCCTTACCAAAGAGTAAATTAACAATTACAGATTCAGTCGCTACCCACGACACCCACACATAACTACGGGTGTAGTAACTAACGGGATTTGTCAGATCCTATGTGACCATAACCTAATACTGGTCGGCTTGATCATTGCTAATGAATGTCATTTGTTATGTAACCCAACCAACAAGTTTGTTCACTTTATTGAAATCGTTATTAGTTTTGTATAAATCGTCTTAATCGTTTTTGAAACCATTGTTATAACATCGAAAATCGTTTTGATATCATCGTTAAAAACCTTGAAAACATTTAGCACATATGAGTCACCCCAAAACAATTGAAAGCAGTAAAATAGGGGAATAATGTACTCGCCTGAGAATGCTTAGAGGTCTTGAACAACAACCAAACAAAGCTAGAGGGAACACGGAATCAGTCGGCAATCTAAAACTATATAAATAAACCGGACTTAAATCGGGAGATCGGATAGGATGAGGCTTGGTAAACCAAATGAGTGTTGGAACTCATATGATATGGTTTAACAAGGCCTACATACTACAATGAAACCAAACCTAAGTGCTTTCGACCCATCGCGACCCATTAAGGTAGCTTATGCTACTTTAACGCGTCGTGCGCGTGAAACGCGTTCGGACCGCCTAACTAGTCCTATGACAAGTAGAATATGCCTAAACATGTTACATAATCAGTTATGTGACAAAGGTTTAGGTTACATATGCTTAATTACCAATTATACATGAAAAGGGTATTCTGGTAATTTACCTAAGGCATATAAACTACCTATCATACAACTACTCAAACGATGTGACCATAGGGTATAACCTCGGAAGGTTATTCCCTACCTACTATGGTCACCTAATGTATTTGGTCGGATCCTAATGATCGACCAAATGGGTCGGGTTCGAGGTATAAGCGATTTATTATCGCTTACCCTACGACCCTAGACAACGTGGTAATCAGTAGGCATAGTCCCAAGGGACTATAACCAACGTGATTACACTCACGTTGCGAAGTTCAAACGAACTTCGCATTGACCATAACTGGTCAATGTAGAAAGTCAAACAAAGTTTGACTTTCAGACTCGAAAGACTCGAAAAGCAATAAAAGAACGAAAGAATACTTACGAAGGGTCCCCGAATGCTAATTTCGATCCGAGAATCTCAGGTATGAAACAATGGTTTCAACTTAGAGTTTCTAAGATCAAAATTCTAGTGATTATGAAGCATGGGGGGTGGGGTATTTATAGTAAAAGGTCCACCGTTAAGATCGTTTCATGGAAACCGTGCTTTAATCGCAACCGTACAAGTGTCGGAACCTTATGGTGCCTAAAAATGGTCCTTATCCTCTGCAACTTGCTGAAAACAACATTGAATCTGGTCTGATATGCGGACGTGGCCCGCATCAGGATCAGATAAGTCTCAGGTGGGCCGCCTGGGATGTCTGATCAGCAAACATGTTTCAGTTTTGACAGTTTCAGTCCCTGCACGTGTTTAAGCCCATTTCCGGCACTTCTAAGGCCCGTAAAGCCAACTTTAAGGCCCTAAAATGTTGCCTAAACATTGTGGACATGAAACATGCTCAGAAATATGTCGGATGTTGGTTCGTTTGGTCGTACGAACGCGATGTTCGCTTAATTACGACGGAATGCGCAGAAGCGCGAAAAACGATCCAAATGACGCAACGAATGGATTTTTCTTAAGCCAAACACTAAAG
The DNA here is from genome assembly GCA_030545235.1 of Helianthus tuberosus. Lineage (NCBI taxonomy): Eukaryota > Viridiplantae > Streptophyta > Magnoliopsida > Asterales > Asteraceae > Helianthus > Helianthus tuberosus. Next base: position 6,116 of record JARYGA010021152.1, read on the forward strand.
CATAATATAGTCATGCTTACATAAATTTTTGGATGTCCGGATGTATTCAGAACGTGAGTTATGCGTGAAAATGCAAACTTGTGCACTTTTTGACACTTTTAGTCCCTGAATGACCCAAAAGTATATTTTAGCACACCGAACCCCTCAAAGCCTATTTCTAAGCTACGTAAAGGATATTTAAGGTGTGTTTAACTTATGGTCATGTTCCGGAATGTCTGTTACAGTTCAAATTGGCATACTTTCGCAGTTTGTCATATTTAGTCCCTGTAGACGAATTAACTTGATTTAGCCATACCAAAGCCTTCAAAACTTATCTCTAAGTTATGTAAAGGTTATTTAAGGTATGTTAAGCCTATGTCACTATTCTGGAGTGTTTGTTGCATTAAACTGGTTATATTTACGCATCGGTGAGGGTATAACCTTCCAGAAAGCGATTTAGAGCTTGAAATCGAACTAGAGTTGATATGTGCAAATGATACACATATTTTTACAAATCCCAAGTATGAAATATAATATTTCATTGGTTCGGTATTTGTTTGATGGCCGTGGAGGCACAGGTGTTACAACAGACAACTGTTTCCTATCCTTGTCACCCTTCTTGTGTAGCTTACCCTTTCGGACCTACGACTCAGTCAATGTCGCAGCTAACTTGATTGCTTGACGAACTGTGGTAGGGTTATTTCCAGTGACGATGTCTTGTACAGAGTCAGGTAAGCCATCAATATACCTTTTGATAGCTTTGTCGAGTGGGGTAACCATGGTCGGGAAAAGCAGGCTCAATTCTTCATACCTATCAGTGTAAGCCCGATGCTCACCACTATCTTGCTTCAAATCATCAAATTCCCTTTCTAAAGCCCTCAGTTCATGACGAGGACATAACTCCTTCATCATAAGGGCCCTAAGTTCGGCCCAAGTCTGTGCTTAAGCAACCTCAGCACCACGGTCTCTCATAACCCCGTTCCACCATGTAAGAGCCCTCTTTAGAAACACACTGGAAGCAAAATCGACCTTGCGATTATCAGGACACTGAACGTGACGAAACGTACTCTCAGTGCTCTCGAACCATTGTAGGAGCCCAGTTGCTCCTTCAGAACCACTAAACTTGAGTGGCTTAGCCGAATTGAAACTCTTGAAATTGCATGGAGCATTATTGTTGTTGTTGGCTTGGTTCAGTTGAGCAATAAGATTTGGGAAAGCAGCAGCCATTTGCTGCGCGATGATTTTTGCCAGTTCGGCATTCGCAATCTGATTGTCGCGTCGAGGAGGCATTCTAAAAGAGGAAACATGAAAGGAAACGAGTGAGATGATTGGATGAAAAGAATGAGATGATACAAAAATTGACAAAAGCAAAGATGGTGGTCATTTGTTCATTACCACAAGGCAAACAAACGACACATTGTGACTAATCAGAGTAAATGGGTCAAAAATAATGTATCTCGAAGACATGCTTGCCTATAAGTGAACACTCACCCCAAGAGTTCCCAGGTAAGAGTGACTGGTCTGATTATGTGGATTTGTATGAACACTCTAGCCTTAGACAGAAAACCCAGGGTACAGGCATTCACCCTTCCAGTTTGCACGTGTTCACACTATTTAGGACCCAAAACTTTGATGAGATTTTGAAAATTCAAAGGGGTTCAAAACCTTATAACAGAGGGTTCAAAACCTAGTAATCAATCATCCAAGAACAGATGATTAATTTTCAAAGCGGATTCGGAATTGATGTTCTCGTTGTGGTTATCACCTAAGGATAGGTGACGGGTTTTTTTTTGTTTTAAAAAAATCTAAACGCAAATCTTCTTGCGTTAGGGTCCTAGAAAGTTATAGTCTACGTCAAAGCGTTACTAATAACCTAATTCCCTATAACCATTGGCTCTGATATCAACTTTTCTGTCACACCCCGACCACGTAAAACAACAAAACGTGGCGGAAACGTCGGGGAGTGTTGTAACAGAATCAATTGTTTCACAACCATGGAAATTAAAGTTACGTTTTATTTATCAAACAAGAGAGTTACATTGTCCTAAAACAAGAAACAAAGAGTACATAACATAATTTAACTAGTTCTTGCTTCGTTTTAAGTCACTAAGGCACAGGTCCGCCTAAGTGTGTCTCGAATATCCTATGTCACAGCTCCTGAAAACACATGTGAAAATAGGTACGTCAGCATAAAAATGCCTGTGAGATACATAGGTTTTGTGAAAATAAGATTCTTGACTTGAGTTTAGAGAAACCGTTTAATAAAAAGTAGTCATGAATCTTGTTGAGTGTTTTCTTTCATGAATTATTTGAAAAGCGATGAATAAATCAGATGATATACATATATAAAAGAATAAGGTATGGTTAAGTGAATATCCAAGTAAAATGAGTCTGTATAAGTTAAGTTATTTGTAAAACGATATTTATGTGAAAATGTGTTGTAAATGTAATATGTCTAAACTGAAATGGTTTAGATAACGCTACGATATGTAATACCATAAAAGCACTTATATATAGGAAGTACCAGCGGTGTATCCACCATGTTTTTATCGTATTACACGTCGCCTCATTATTTAAATCACTTACCCAAACAAACCACCAAGATGTAATGTTTTAACAATTGTAGAAATGTTTATGTATGGCCAAATGTCTATTGTCAAAAGTAAATCATGTAATGTGTAAACATTGTTATGTATGGTAAGTAAAATGAGACTACTTAAACCACAAGTAAAAATGTACAAAACAAAGTATTTTGAATAATCAAAAGTCATGTTTTACAAAATAACTGCATGTTTTACTGATACAAACACTTATGCGGTAAGTTAAACATCTACATCCAAGCCTTGAGACAGTAGGATAACCTTAAAGTAAAGGTTTTCAAAAAAAATTCGGATCCGGTCATTCCTTACGTCCAAACAAACCCAGGATTTCAGGAATGGGAGTTGTCAAGTCCTATGGTACCACTACCTACTACCGAGCGGCATGATCGGTGTTAATTAATGTATTAGTTTCGTTAAACAACCAAATGTTATACCAAATGTAAACATGTGATGTGAAAACAATGCACTAAGTATGCTAAAGAACATACATAGCGTGAAATGTAAAACAATGTGTCCATATGCTGAGTGAACATATGCAACATAAATGTAATGTAAAACAATGTACTAAGTATGCACTAAATGAACATACATAGCATAAGATGTAATGTAAAACAATGTGCTAGCATGCTAAGTGAACATACATAGCAAAACATGTATGAAATCATGTACTATATGTGTACTAATGAACATAACAAGCATATGATATGAAAACATGGAAAGCACGAAAGTAACAAGTAGGCACATGTGTTTCACCCCAAAATAGTTTGAAAACAGTAAAAGAAGGGACTATGTACTCACTTGAGATTGCCTAGAAGTCCTTGAGTAACAACCAAACAATGCTAGAGATCACGGAAATCAAACGACACCTAATATAGGTAACTATGTTAATAAACCGGACCTAAATCGGAGGATCGGATAGAATGAGGGTTCGTAAACCAAACGAGTATGGGAACTCATGTAATATGGTTTAACAAAGCCTACATACTAAAATGAAACCTAACCTAAGTGCTTACGACCCATTACAACCCGTTCAGGTAGCTTATGCTACTTTAATGCGTCGTTCGCGTAAAATGCGTTCGGAATGCCTAACTAGTCCTATGATAAGTAAAATATGCCTTAACATGTCTAATATTGTTGCCAAATCAGTTTAGATATAAAAAATTATGTTACATATGCTTAAAAATGAATTTTGGCGTAAAAAGTGCATTTTGGTAATTTACCTAAGGCATATAAACTACCTATCATACAACTAACTAAACGTCGTGACCATAAGGTATAACCTCGGAAGGTTATTCCCTATACAACTATGGTCACCTAATGTGTTTGGTCGGATCCTAATGATCGACCAAACGGGTCGGGTTCGAAAGTATAAGCGATTGTTTAGATTGCTCACCTTACGACCCTATATAAGCATTAAACCTAAAGTGATGAGCTAATCATGTTAGAACATGTTTAACGAGGTTAGAAAATAGGTTTGGTATCAAAACAAACGGTTTTGATACCTAAAAGTAGTTTGGTTACAAAATACGCAAGAATACGCATTTTGGCCGAAACTACGACTCGTCACTGAGCCTAGATAACGTGGTAATCAGTAGGTATAGTCACAAGGGACTATAACCATCGTGATTACGCTCACGTTGCGAAGTTCAACCGAACTTCGTGTTGACCATAAACTGGTCAACGCAGAAAACGCTAAAGGAATGAAAGAGGACTTACAACGGGTCCAAGAACGGAAGTTTTGATCCGAATATTCTTAGGTATGAAGTGATAAACACATCAATTTAGAGAACAAATTTAGATTCAAAGGTGTGGGTTTTGAGTTGTGATCTTGAAGGGTATTTATAGATTTCTTAGGACCATTAAGATCGTTCGTCGAAAACCGTGCTTTGATCTTATCCATACATGTGCACCCATGGTTTTGCAATACCATGGGCACATCAAAATGGCCCCTAGTATCTTGAAATACCATGTGCAAGTGAGTTTTGAGTATATAACAGCTGTTAAAACCATTTTTGCATATCTGGGAGGGCCTCGCGACCCGCGTAACACATGTACTAACCTTACACGTGTGACACCTGGTCACTTCGACCATCAAAAAAATACCAAGCCAATGAAATATTGTATTTCATACTTGGGATCTGTATAAATATGTGTATCGTTTACACATATCAATTCATGTTCGATTCCAAACTCTAAATCGCTTTCTGGAAGGTTATACGCGCACTGATGCGTAAATATAACCAGTTTAATGCAACGAACACTCCAGAATAGTGAAATAGGCTTAACATACCTTAAATAACCTCTACATAAATTATAAATAAGTTTTGGAAGGTTTGGTATGCCGAAATCAAGTTATATTGCTTACAGGGACTAAAGTTGACAAACTGCGAAAGTATGCCAATTTGAACTGTAACAGACATTCCGGAACATGACCATAAGTTAAACATACCATAAATATCCTTTACATAGCTTAGAAATAGGCTTTGAGGGGTTCGGTGTGCTAAAATAAACTTTTGGGTCATTCAGGGACTAAAAGTGTCAAAAAGTGCACAAGTTTGCATTTTCGAGCATAACCTACGTTCTGAATACATCCGGACATCCAAAAATTTATGTAAGCACCATAAATATTTTATTTTAGTGTTTGGCATGAGAAAAATCCATTCGTCGCGTCATTTGGATCATTTTTCGCGCTTATGCGCATTCCGTCGTAATTAAGCGAACATCGCGATCGTACGGCCAAACGAACCAACATCCGACATATTTTTGAGCATGTTTCATGTCCACAATGTTTAGGCATCATTTTAGGGCCTTAAAGTTGGCTTTACGGGCCTTAGAAGTGTGAAAAATGGGCTGAATGCATGACAGGGACCAAAACTGTAATTCTGCCAAACTTGTATGCCTACGATGCGCAGGCAGTTTTCCCCTACGATGCGTAGGGCATCTGCAGACCAGGTTCAGTGTTTCTAACAGCCTGTTTGCAGCTGTTTTAACCACAACCACATACTCACACATGCCTAGTCAGATGATAAGAACCCATTTTTAGTACCATAAGGTTCCGACACATGTACGGATGCGATTAAGGCACGATATTCGACAAACGATCCTAACGGTGGACCTTTTACTATAAATACCCCATGCCTTTCATTGTTAAAACCACTAGAATCTGATCTAAGTGACTCTAAGTTGGAACCATTGTTTCATACCTGAGTTATTTCGATCTAGATTAGCATTCGGGGACCCTTCGTAAGTATTCTTTCGTTCTTTTATTGCTTTTCGAGTCTTTTAGAGTCTGAAAGTCAAACTTTGTTTGACTTTCTGCGTTGACCAGTTTATGGTCAATGCAAAGTTCGTTTGAACTTCGCAACGTGATTGTAATCACGATGGTTATAGTCCCTTGTGACTATGCCTACTGATTACCACGTTGTCTAGGGTCGTAAGGGTAAGCGATCTAATAAATCGCTTATACCTCGAACCTGACCCATTTGGTCGATCATTAGGATCTGACCAAACACATTAGGTGACCATAGTATATAGGGAATAACCTTCCGAGGTTATACCTTATGGTCGCTTCGTTTAAGTAGTTGTATGATAGGTAGTTTATATGCCTTAGGTAAATTACCAGAATACCCTTTTCATGTATAATTGGTAATTAAGCATATGTAACCTAAACTTTTGTCACATAACTGATTATGTAACATGTTTAGGCATATAACACTTGTCATAGGACTAGTTAGGCGGTCCGAACGCGTTTCACGCGAACGACGCGTTAACGTAGCATAAGCTACCTAAACGGGTCGTAATGGGTCGTAAACAATTATGTTAGGTTTCAATTAGTATGTAGGCTTTGTTAAACCAAATGACACGAGTCTCTACACTCGTTTGGTTTATGAACCCTCATTCTACCCGATCTTCCGATTTAGGTCCGGTTTATTAACATAGTTACCTATATTAGGTGCCGTTTGATTCCGTGATCTCTAGCATTGCTTGGTGGTTATCCTAGGACTTCTGAGCAATCTCAAGTGAGTACATAGACCCCTCTTTTACTGTTTTCCAAACTGTTTTGGGGTGGAACACATGTGCCTACTTGTTACTTTCGTGCTTTCCTGTTTTTCACATCATATACCTGCTATGTTCATTAGTACATTATAGTACATGATTTCATTACATTTCATGCTAGGTGTGCCCATTGTGTGCATTACTTAGTACATCGTTTTATATTACATTTCATGCTAGGTGTGCCCATTGTGTGCATTACTTAGTACATCATTTTACATTACATTTCACGCTACGTATGTTCATTTGATTACATACTTAGTGCATCGTTTTCACATGCTTACATTTTGGATGCATATTACATGATTTACATTGATCATGCATTTCCACAGGACATAACTTTGATTTAAACTAAGTTTTACTTCAATATTATGTTCTTGTGCATATGGTTTAGTTGATGCATTTCACTAGCCATACATATCATTTTGGTTACACATTACATGGTTTACATTTGACACATAAACACTTTTGACATTGGTTACACAATATATGATTTACATCTTGACATAAACATTTTAACATATTATTTCAATACATTTGGAAGTTGGTTTAAACATAGACATCTTACATGGTTTGGTTTGGTTTGAGTTAGTGATTAAGTAACGAGGCGTGTGTAATATGATACAAGCATGGTGGATACGCTGCTGGTACTTCCTATATATAAGTGTTTGTATGGTATTACATATCGTAGCGTTATTTGAATCATTTCAGTTTGAGACATAGAATATTTTATACAAATAGCATACTTTTCACAAGACATTGTTTTACAAACAACTTATCTTATACAAACACATTTTACATGGTTATTCATTTAACCTTACATTTATTTATACATATCATCTGATATTATCGTTTTTCAAATGATTTACAAGACAAAGCAAATTACAAGGTTCATGACTGACTATTATTAAACAAATTCTCAAACATAAGTCATGAATCCTATTTTTACAAAACCTATGTATCTCACAGGCATTTTTATGCTGACGTACCTATTTTCACATGTGTTTTCAGGAGATGATGCATAGGATTTATCAAGACATACTTAGGCGGACTCGTGCCTTAGCGACTTAAAACGAGACAATAACTAGTTAACTTATGTTATGTACTCTTTATTTCTTGTTTAAAGACAATGTAACTCGCTTGTTTGATCAATAAAATGAAACTTCAATTGCCATGGTTTTGAAACAATTAATTCTGTTACAACACTCCCCGACGTTTCCGCCACGTTTTGTATATTCTACGTGGTCGGGGTGTGACAGAAAAGATGGTATCAGAGCCAATGGTTATAGGGAATTAGGTTATTAGTAATGCTTTGACCTAGTCTATAACCTTCTTAGGACCCTAACGCGAGTTTACTTGCGTTTAGTCATAAAACAATACCGTCACCTATCCTTAGGCGACAATCACAACAAGAACATAAATTTCAAAACCGCTTTGAAAACTAATCATCTGTTCTAGGATGATTGATTACTAGGTTTTGAACCCTCTATTGTAAGGTTTTGAACCCTCTGTATGGTTTTGAACCCCTTTGAGTTTTCAAAATCTCGTCAAGGTTTTGGGTTTTAAATAATGTGAACACGTGCAAACTGGAAGGGTGAATGCCTGTATTCTGGGTTTTCTGTCTAGGCAAGCACTTCGTATACATCTCATTAGACGCGAGACCAGTTGTGCTTACCTGGGAATTCTTGGGATGAGTGTTCACTTATAGGCGAGCATGTCTTCGCGATACATTATTTTTGACCCATTTACTTTGATTAGTCACTGTGTGTCGTTTGTTTACCTTGTGGTAACAAACAAATGACCACTATCCTTGCTTTCATCAGATTTGTTTCATCTCATTCTTTTCGTCTAATTCTCTCACTCGTTTCCTTTCATGTTTCCTCTTTTAGAATGCCTCCTCGACGCGAGAACCAGATAGCGACTGCCGAACTGGCGGAAATCACCGCGCAGCAAATGGCTGCTGCTTTCCCAAATCTTTATGCTCAAATGATTCAAGCCATCAACAACAACAATGCTCCATGCAATTTCAAGAATTTTAACTCGGCTAAACCACTCAAGTTTAGTGGTTCTGAGGGAGCAACTGGGCTTCTTCAATGGTTCGAGAGCATTGAGAATACTTTCCGTCACGTTTAGTGTCCTGAAAATCGCAAGGTTGAGTTTTCTTCAAGTGTGTTTCAGAAGAGGGCTCTTACGTGGTGGAACGGGGTTATGAGAGACCGCGGTGCTGAGGTTACATTATGTCACACCCCCAAAATCCACACGCGGAGTATCACCGCTTGGAGGCGTGACTGACCAGGATCAAGCCACCAATCATATTGAACAAGTAGATAAGTAAACATAATTCAACAACCAATATGAAAGGTGTTCAAAACCAAAGCATAGTTAAGTGTTTAGCGGAAGCATAGTTTGTAAAACCCATAGCAAGTATTAAATATGAGATAAGGTAAAGTCTAAAGCATGGCACACAACGCCATGTTCCACAACGACTGTTCCTCCCTGTGCAAGCTCCATGGGTACCTAATGACCTGCAAGGCATGTAGCAACGAATCAACAGCAAAGTTGAGCGAGTTCACAGATAGTTGTTTGGTTAAAGTATTCATTTCATAAATCGTATATATATTCGTTTTGTAAACCATGTATCGCGTAAATCCTTGCTGCCAGTCCAGGCATGCGTGCGATGATTAGTGGGGGCTTCCCATGTGTTACAAGACCACGCGTATCGACTGCTACGAAAATATAAGAGGTACCCTAAGTCAATGTCTATCAGCATTGACCCTTTGCCCATAGTCCATTAGTACACGCCCGTCTGACTGGCACGGTGTGAGGTTTGTTAAACCTAATAGCGCTATTAACTAATGACCCGCTCGCCCTAGGCCTCGGTGATTAAGTAGATAATTGAGGGACTTCCTTTGATAGAGGTGATGGTCTTAAGATCGTGTACATAGGCTTTACGTACGTGCCCTTCAACCCGAGGACAGTAGTAAGTGTAACTGTACGTAGGTTTTACGTACGTGCCCTTCAACCCGAGGACAGTAGTAAGTATAACTGTACGTAGGTTTTACGTACGTGCCCTTCAACCAAGGACAGTAATAATTTGTTTAATAGTAATAGTTGTACGAGTAGTTATTCAATCGGATTCCCAACCCCTGGGAATCCCATGCCTTGGCTAGTGTGAACTCACCTCGGTTTGCTCGGTATGCTAAGTTATGTGCTCATAAATAATCAGCCAAATCCTAGAGTATGCACGTATAACCAATCAGTTCAGGTTCGTAAAGATTCATACACAATTTATGTCACAAAGTGGGATTAACAGTTAACATTGTGTGCACACAAACAGTTGGTCATTCCATACAAAGTTCCAAGTTACATGCAAGTCCCTTACTAATTGTCATGCTTAACAGAGTTAATATGCTTGACTGAGTTAACAAACTTAACATACTTAACATACATGACAGAGTGAATCAGAACTAATAGGGTTATCCCACATACTGAGCTTAACATATATAACATGGTTAACATTACTCAGTTAACATACTTTACATGTCTGACATGCTTAACAGCGTTAGCGACTTAACAGACTGATAAACTAACTGAGTTTAATGGGTCACATCATTCAACGAAATCATGCATGAATGTGGCGAAAACACCTAGTGGCCGAAATCTCCTTTTGGCGAAAACACATGGACCACGAAATCTGATACAAACAAAATATTACTAGATTGAGACTAATAAAACAAATGATTTAAATTGAGCCTTTCACTTTAATTCTCGAGATATGTCAGACAAAACACATGATCATGTTGATTTATCATATCCATCATTTAATTCTCATATATTGCTTCTGAAAACATGATTAGTATGCACATGTTTGATTTGATCAAGAACACAACACACACAACACATGGCCTCCATTTCTTATTCATGGTTATCCAACTATCAACCATTTATCTACACATCTATTGGACCGTTTAAAACCACTTCACATCAATATTTAATAATAATAATAATATCAATCATGTAATAATCCCTATTTGATGAATTTAACGGCCCACCATACAATACAACTATTAACAGATTTTCATCACAATCCTCATCATCAAGAAAATCATGTAATTAATTGGATCTGATCATGACCATGAAACTTTTATCATGCAACTTCTTGTCACGTATTAAACACAATCAGCAAGCATGTCTTCGGCCAAGTAAACATGTGCTCGATTAACATCATAAACAATTTCGATTAACACTCTAATCAATTAACTTAGTTAATTTGTATCAGGCCACAAGTTGAACATTAAGCAAACATGAACTGAATTCTAATCCGTAAGTATCAAAATCAGGCAATTGAACATTAAACAAACATGGCTGAATTCACTAACCGGAAGTCTGGCCAATCTAGATGCAACTCGAACTGGGGAGGGGGTTTCGCTATTGCCGCACGTAAACAGGGAAGAGGTAGGGTTTGGGTTTGATATCCTAATCTTTCTAATCCTTCACGTAATAAACAAATATATGAACAAGGGGTCTTGGGCCGGTTGCAAATACCTACTCACACAATTGACTTGGGCCGAGATCTAGGATTCACATTTCCGGTTTTTGGGCCAATATCCACTACATCAATGGGCTTTAGATAAACTAACACACACACGCATATCATGGCTCAATTATGTCTTGCGGCTCAACGTACACCCGACATAGAAGTTGGATCATTATACACGCGCATACACACTCAACTACAATATACGTTAGCACATTTAACAAGGTCACGGGTTGAACAAGTTAATTAAAACTAGGACGGGAAGATCACAAGACCGAAGGTACTAACCTTGAAACTTTGGGTTGTCACATTATCCCCAAGTTGAAAGAAATTTCGTCTCGAAATTTGGTACGTACTCACTGAGGAAGCTAGTTAAGTTGCATGGTTTTCCTGGTTTTTCCTGGGGTGTCACATCCTCCCCCCGTTGATCTGGAATTTCGTCCCGAAATTCCATAGCTTCAGCCTCAGTAGTGGTTGTACTGTTTGCGAATAGTTGGGGATACTTTTGTTTCATCTGATCTTCGCGTTCCCAGGTGAACTCTGGGCCGCGACGTGAGTTCCATCGAACTCGAACGAGAGGTATTCTAGTGCGTTGAGGACCTTAACATCCCAGTCCGTGATTTCAACTGGTTCCTCGACGAATCGTAACTGTTCATCGATAGTGAGCTCCTTCAAAGGAACTATGAGGGTCTCATCTGACAGACACTTCTTCAGATTCGACACGTGAAAGACGTTGTGAACTGCACTGAGTTCGGCTGGTAAGTTCAGTCTGTAGGCCACTCTGCCTATTTTCTCTATGATTTCGAATGGTCCAACGTATCGTGGATTGAGCTTGCCTCATTTTCCAAAACGAACCACACCCTTCCAGGGTGAAACTTTGAGTAGCACTCGATCCCCAACCTGGAACTCGAGTGGTTTCCTGTCTTTATCGGCGTATGCTTTCTGACGGTCGCGAGCTGCCGCCATGCGTTGTCGTATTTGAGCAATTTGTTCTGTTGTGTCTACCACAAGTTCTGGACCAGTGATCTGACTATCTCCCACCTATGCCCAACAAAGAGGTGGCCGGCATTTACGCCCGTACAATGCCTCAAACGGAGCAGCTTTAATGCTGGTGTGGTAGCTGTTATTGTACGAAAATTCCACAAGTGGCAGATGCTTTTCCCAGCCGTTGCCAAAGTCAATTACACATGCACGAAGCATGTCTTCTAAAGTTTGAATAGTGCGCTCAGATTGCCCATCCGTCTGAGGGTGGTAAGCTGTGCTCATGTCTAATCGTGAGCCGAAGGATTTGCGCATCGCTTGCCAAAGTTCTGAAGTGAAGCGTGCATCACGATCGGAAATAATAGAGGTGGGCACCCCGTGCCTCGAAACCACTTCCTTCAAGTAAACGTCTGCTAAAGTAGAGAACTTGTCTGTTTCTTTGATAGGCAAGAAGTGTGCAGACTTTGTGAGTCGGTCCATGATCACCCAAATAGTATCGTTACCACGTTGAGATCTAGGTAGGCCAGTAACAAAATCCATGGAAATTTGCTCTCATTTCCATTGTGGTATCTCTGGTTGTTGGAGTAGGCTCGATGGTTTCTGATATTCCGATTTGACTCTCGCACAAGTCAAACACTTGCTAACATAAGTTGCTATATGAGCTTTCATGCTAGGCCACCAATATGTAGTTCTCAAGTCGTGGTACATCTTATCCGAACCAGGATGTACTGACTAGCGAGACTTATGAGCTTCATCCATTACAAGCTCGCGTAAGTTGCCATAGAGTGGACCCAAATGTGTCCTGTTACATGGTAGGCGCCGTCTGCCTTTTATTCTAACCGTTGCCTTGAACTGCGTAGGGCTTCAGCCCTAACGTTTTCTGGTTTCAATGCTTCTACCTGAGCATCTCGTATCTGAGAAGGAAGACTAGACTGAATAATGAGTTGCAACGCTCGTACACGCCTAGGTGTAGTATCCTTTCGACTGATGGCGTTAGCCACCACATTGGCTTTGCCCGGATGGTACTTTATAGCACATTCGTAATCGTTCAGTAATTCGACCCATCGTCGTTGTCGCATGTTCAACTCTTTCTGCTTGAAAATATGCTCGAGACTCCTGTGATCGGTGTAGATGGTGCATTTAGTACCGTACAGGTAATGTCGCCATATCTTGAGCGCAAAAACAACAGCTTCCAGCTCTAAATCATGTGTAGTGTAATTCCGTTCGTGAATTTTAAGTTGGCGCGAAGCATAAGCAATGACTTTATCCCGTTACATCAGTACACATCCCAGACCTTGGATGGATGCGTCGCAGTAGACTACAAAATCGTCTGTGCCTTCAAGCAATGAGAGGATAGGTGCGCTACAAAGTCTATCCTTTAAGTGCTGAAACGCTGTTTCCTGTGTATTACCCCAACGATAAGCAACACCTTTCTGTGTCAGTAATGTAAGCGGCTGTGCAATCTTTGAGAAGTCTTTGATGAACCGTCTGTAATAACCCGCCAAACCCAAGAATTGGCGTATTTCAGTTGGTGTGTGAGGTGCAGGCCAGTTCTTGATTGAATCTACCTTGAATGGATCGACATGAATTCCATCCTTGTTCACCACGTGGCCTAGAAAGTGGACTTCACGAAGCCAGAAGTCGCATTTCGAAAATTTGGCGTACAGCTGTTCTGCTCGAAGGAGTTCCAAAATGAGTCGTAAATGCTGCTCGTGTTCCTCCTGACTCTTCGAATAGATCAGGATGTCATCGATGAAAACAATAACAAACTTGTTAAGATAAGGTTTGCATACCCTGTTCATAAGATCCATGAAAACCGCAGGCGCGTTTGTTAGCCCGAATGGCATGACCAAAAACTCGTAATGGCCGTAGCGAGTTCTGAATGTTGTTTTGGAGACGTCCTCATCCCGGACTCTCAGTTGATGGTAGCCTGACCTCAGGTTAATCTTCGAGTAATAGCTCGACCCTTGCAACTGGTCAAATAAGTCATCGATGCGTGGAAGAGGATAGCGATTCTTCACAGTCACCTTGTTCAGTTCGCGGTAGTCGATGCACATACGGAAGGTACCGTCCTTCTTCTTTACAAAAAATACTGGAGCTCCCCAGGGCGAAGAGCTAGGACGTATGAAACCCTTTTCCAAGAGTTCTTGCAATTGTTTAGATAGTTCTTCCAGTTCAGTTGGAGCTAAGCGATATGGTGCTCGAGCTATGGGTGCTGCTCCTGGAGCTAGCTCGATCTGAAATTCGACCTGACGATGAGGCGGTAACCCAGGTAACTCTTCAGGAAACACTTGAGGAAAGTCACGTACAACCGGAATATCCTCTAACTTCTTCTCCTTCGTCGTTGTATCAGTAACGAGTGCTAATATAGCTGTGTGGCCCTTTCGCAAACACTTCTGTGCCTTCAAGAAGGAGATGATGCTACTCACGACACCACTCCTGTCGCCTTGAACTTCGAGAGGTTCTTATCCAGTACGGGGAATGCGAATGATCTTCTCCTTGCATAGGATCTCTGCTTGTTGTTGAGATAACTAATCCATACCAATGACGATGTCGAAACTACCCAGAGTTATAGGAATGAGATCGATAGAGAAAGTCTGACCAGCTACCACATTGAAAGCATCCCCTGTTACCTCGCTGTCGCTGCTGGTTCTGTGGAACTGTTGGTTGTTGGTGTTGGTTCTGATTCGCAGGTCGCGAGATCCTGCAATCCTTAGCTTCATGACCCATCTTGAGACACCTCGGGCAACGACCCCTGTTGCACTGACCACTGTGGTGTCTGTTGCATCTATTGCACTTTGGGTGATTTCCTTGATATCCACCCTGCCCTTGACTACCAGACGACTGCTGACTGGGGCTCTGGTAATTATCTGTCTTTCACTGCTGTGTCTGGGACTGAACCGAAGTTGAACCCTTGCTGGAGGTTCCATCCCATTTTCGCTTGCTATCACTGGGAATAGCAGAGGTAGTAATAGTAGTAGTAGTAGTACCGATACGCTTAGGCAGCCTGTTCTGTTCCACTGCCTGGTCTGTGAGACGATGAGCAAGACGAGTAACATCTTGAATAGTAGCAAGATTAGCAGCCATCACATGGCTTTGAATTTCTGGTACTAAGCCTTTGAGGTACAGCTCAGTGCGCTTGATGGGAGGTTCCACCATAATAGGACACAAAATTGCCAGTTCGTTAGATCGCTTCGTATACGCCTCTATTTCTGACCCCGTCATCTTCAGGTTAAAGAACTCTACTTCCAGTTTGTGGATGTCATCACGGTTACAGTATTCTCGCTTGATTAGTTCCTTGAAATTGTTCCAAGGGGTGGCATTAGCAGCCGCCAGCCCCAGCATCTGAACTTGCGCGTTCCACCAAGTTAGCGCGGTGCCTTCGAGAGTACCAGTGGCGTACTTCACCCCGCGAGCCTCAGGGCATTCACACATCTCAAATACGGACTCGAGCTTTTAAGAACAATGGAGGAGTCCAACTACTCCTTCCGTGCCACTGAAAGTAATAGGACGACAGTCCATGAAAGTTTTGAACGTGCACACAGGTGGCTGAGCGTGTTGACCTGTCGTGTGCGTAAGAGTAACATACTTAAGCACGAGTGTTGGTTTACGAGAGTAGGATCTAAAGATCCTAGAGTAAGTGGTGATGGCAGGTTACACCTCCTGCCTGGGCAGCTGCGAGTGCTGCAGTAACTTGCTCAGTGATCGAAGCCGCCAACTGGGCTTGAGTTAGGTTAACGCGTCCACTCATGATCTTAATATCAAGGAGAACATGAGTGAGAGAGGTTCGCGAAAGTGCGATGACAGAAAAGAGTAAGCACATAAGTGTTCTCAAGCAATAGTTGTTACGTTTATCTAAGCATACCATGAGCAAAGTTCTATGTAATCTAGCATGTAGGTAATGTAAACATGAACAGTATTACCTATAGTGTTGAGTCTTGCACGTGGAACGAAGCGTCGTTGTGGATCGTTGAGCACTGTACAGGTTATAGTCTGGTTTTAATAAAAACGTTTTCCCCTTATTAAAACCGAGTTCTCTATAACCAATGGCTCTGATACCAATCTGTCACACCCCCAAAATCCACACGCGGAGTATCACCGCTTGGAGGCGTGACTGACCAGGATCAAGCCACCAATCATATTGAACAAGTAGATAAGTAAACATAATTCAACAACCAATATGAAAGGTGTTCAAAACCAAAGCATAGTTAAGTGTTTAGCGGAAGCATAGTTTGTAAAACCCATAGCAAGTATTAAATATGAGATAAGGTAAAGTCTAAAGCATGGCACACAACGCCATGTTCCACAACGACTGTTCCTCCCTGTGCAAGCTCCATGGGTACCTAATGACCTGCAAGGCATGTAGCAACGAATCAACAGCAAAGTTGAGCGAGTTCACAGATAGTTGTTTGGTTAAAGTATTCATTTCATAAATCGTATATATATTCGTTTTGTAAACCATGTATCGCGTAAATCCTTGCTGCCAGTCCAGGCATGCGTGCGATGATTAGTGGGGGCTTCCCATGTGTTACAAGACCACGCGTATCGACTGCTACGAAAATATAAGAGGTACCCTAAGTCAATGTCTATCAGCATTGACCCTTTGCCCATAGTCCATTAGTACACGCCCGTCCGACTGGCATGGTGTGAGGTTTGTTAAACCTAATAGCGCTATTAACTAATAACCCGCTCGCCCTAGGCCTCGGCGATTAAGTCGATAATTGAGGGACTTCCTTTGATAGAGGTGATGGTCTTAAGATCGTGTACGTAGGCTTTACGTACGTGCCCTTCAACCCGAGGACAGTAGTAAGTATAACTGTACGTAGGTTTTACGTACGTGCCCTTCAACCCGAGGACAGTAGTAAGTATAACTGTACGTAGGTTTTACGTACGTGCCCTTCAACCGAGGACAGTAATAATTTGTTTAATAGTAATAGTTGTACGAGTAGTTATTCAATCCCATTCCCAACCCCTGGGAATCCCATGCCTTGGCTAGTGTGAACTCACCTCGGTTTGCTCGGTATGCTAAGTTATGTGCTCATAAATAATCAGCCAAATCCTAGAGTATGCACGTATAACCAATCAGTTCAGGTTCGTAAAGATTCATACACAATTTATGTCACAAAGTGGGATTAACAGTTAACATTGTGTGCACACAAACAGTTGGTCATTCCCTACAAAGTTCCAAGTTACATGCAAGTCCCTTACTAATTGTCATGCTTAACAGAGTTAATATGCTTGACTGAGTTAACAAACTTAAAATACTTAACATACATGACAGAGTCAATCAGAACTAATAGGGTTATCCCACATACTGAGCTTAACATACATAACATGGTTAACATAACTCAGTTAACATACTTTACATGTCTGACATGCTTAACAGCGTTAGCGACTTAACAGACTGATAAACTAACTGAGTTTAATGGGTCACATCATTCAACGAAATCATGCATGAATGTGGCGAAAACACCTAGTGGCCGAAATCTCCTTTTGGCGAAAACACATGGACCACGACATCTGATACAAACAAAATATTACTAGATTGAGACTAATACAACAAATGATTTAAATTGAGCCTTTCACTTTAATTCTCGAGATATGTTAGACAAAACACATGATCATGTTGATTTATCATATCCATCATTTAATTCTCATATATTGCTTCTGACAACATGATTAGTATGCACATGTTTGATTTGATCAAGAACACAACACACACAACACATGGCCTCCATTTCTTATTCATGGTTATCCAACTATCAACCATTTATCTACACATCTATTGGACCGTTTAAAACCACTTCACATCAATATTTAATAATAATATCAATCATGTAATAATCCCTATTTGATGAATTTAACGGCCCACCATACAATACAACTATTAACAGATTTTCATCACAATCCTCATCATCAAGAAAATCATGTAATTAATTGGATCTGATCATGACCATGAAACTTTTATCATGCAACTTCTTGTCACGTATTAAACACAATCAGCAAGCATGTCTTCGGCCAAGTAAACATGTGCTCGATTAACATCATAAACAATTTCGATTAACACTCTAATCAATTAACTTAGTTAATTTGTATCAGGCCACAAGTTGAACATTAAGCAAACATGAACTGAATTCTAATCCGTACGTATCAAAATCAGGCAATTGAACATTAAACAAACATGGCTGAATTCACTAACCGGAAGTCTGGCCAATCTAGATGCAACTCGAACTGGGGAGGGGGTTTCGCTATTGCCGCACGTAAACAGGGAAGAGGTAGGGTTTGGGTTTGATATCCTAATCTTTCTAATCCTTCACGTAATAAACAAATATATGAACAAGGGGTCTTGGGCCGGTTGCAAATACCTACTCACACAATTGACTTGGGCCGAGATCTAGGATTCACATTTCCGGTTTTTGGGCCAATATCCACTACATCAATGGGCTTTAGATAAACTAACACACACACGCATATCATGGCTCAATTATGTCTTGCGGCTCAACGTACACCCGACATAGAAGTTGGATCATTATACACGCGCATACACACTCAACTACAATATACGTTAGCACATTTAACAAGGTCACGGGTTGAACAAGTTAATTAAAACTAGGACGGGAAGATCACAAGACCGAAGGTACTAACCTTGAAACTCCGGGTTGTCACATTATCCCCAAGTTGAAAGAAATTTCGTCTCGAAATTTGGTACGTACTCACTGAGGAAGCTAGTTAAGTTGCATGGTTTTCCTGGTTTTTCCTGGGGTGTCACACATTAGCACAGACTTGGGCTGAGCTTAGGGCTCTTATGATGAAGGAGTTTTTCCCTCGTCATGAACTGCGAGCTTTGGAGAGGGAGTTTGATGATTTGAAGCAAGACAGTGGTGAACATCGAGCCTATACTGACCGTTTTGAAGAATTGAGCCTGTTGTGTCCTGCTATGGTTACTCCTGTGGATAAGGCGATCGAGAAATATACTGATGGTCTTCCTGACCTAGTTCAGAATATTGTTACTGGCAGCAACCCTACTACTGTCAGACAAGCCATTGAATTGTCTGCTACTCTAACTGAATCCCACATCAGAAAGAAAAAGCTTTTTCGAAAAGGCGACCCAAGACCATCCGACAAGACTGCTCAAGTGGAACCAAAGGAAGAACATGCTGAGGTGTCCAAGAAGAAGAAGCGTAAGGCTTCACAGAATTGTGCGATTGCTGCTCAACCCAACCAAAACACCCGCAACCAACCAACTCAACCTCCTGCAAGGAAACCTTATGCCGGTACTGCACCAATATGCGACAAATGTAATGCACACCACTTAGCTCATCTACAGTGTCGTTTATGTGCATCATGTGGGCGACTCGGTCACCTGGCAAATGCTTGTCGATTTACCCCAAACCATGGTGGTCCAAACCAACCTCAAGTAAATCCTGCTCAAGTTCATCTTCCACTAGGTCCTTGTTTCAACTGTAACGAGATGGGCCATTTCCGAAGAAATTGCCCAAAGATTGCTAACGCGAATCCAGCGCAAGGATGAGCATCGGACCAACTAGAAGACAATGTTGTTTAGAAATAATCAAGCCTTATGTATTATTTCCTTTTGTAGTCAAGGTCCATGAAATAGTTGTTGTTGTTTATAAATAAATCCTTTTATTTACATTGCAATGTACAAATGTGATGGTTTGTATAAGCAACGTATCCCCTACAATACCGACAATCAAGGAACTGTATTCCTTGAAGAACAGACTACCCCGTAATTTCTTCCATTTTATTATCTCTTGCGTTTTCCACGGAAATCCTAAGTAACCGTTTCTTCCAAAGAAACGAAGTACAAGGCGCAAGTTGCAACTCTGTACGAATACCCAAAGTACCACTATAAATTCTTAATAAGGTACCAAAGGGTATTTCTGTATATTCTAAAATTATTGTACCCTAATTCGAATAGTGCGTTTTCTTGAAAACGAAATCGAATTTTTGGAAGATCTTTCTATCTTCATAGTTAGATTCTTGCTAATGTTTAAAGTACCAAATGAAATCCATGAAATGGATTCCTAGTGTGCTTTAAATGCATACGTAATTAACAAAACAAAACTTACAAATTAAAGATCTAGATAAACAATTTTGTGGTTATGTGACTATGTGTTTATGCATTTTGTGTTTTCGTATACACTGGATATTCGTTATCCAAATCCTCATAGAATTTTTCTTATATTCATATGAGGGATTCGTAGTAGGATATTCAAAAAGGTACTATCTTAAATCCTTAATGGACTCCTACGTTGTAGTTAAGTCCCTTGGATTATAAAGTACTATTCCAGAGTTTAAGGACAACATGTGTTGATATAGTTGAAGAGATTGGTTCGACAGTCTAGTTAAAGACGTCCTACGTCGATGTAGTTAAATATTCCTCTTGGGTAGTTTAGTTGAAGAGATTGGTTCGACAATCTAGTTAAAGACATCCTACGTCGGTGTAGTTAAATATTCCTCTTGGGTAGTTAAGTTAAAGAGATCCTACGTCGATCTAAGTTAAATAGATTGGTTCGACAATCTAGTTAAATATATCATGCGTTGATATAGTTAAAAAGATCCTACGTCGATCTAAGTTAAATAGATTGGTTCGACAATCTAGTTAAATATATCATGCGTTGATATAGTTAAAGAGATCCTACGTCGATCTAAGTTAAATAGATTGGTTCGACAATCTAGTTAAATATATCATGTGTTTATGTAGTTAAATAGGCCCTCGGGTGGTCTAGTTCGAAAGATTGTTCGTTGACCTAATCCTTTGGTGACCTAGTTAAAGAGACTCTATTGCAGTCAAGTTAAATCACCACAGGATTATTCGTTTAATGTTTCCCCATACGCATTATGAAATGAACTGTGCGAACTGTGCAAGGAACTACGTAATTATGGAGGCCTACATAATTATGGAATTCAGTGCACAGAAACCACGGGAAGTTTTGTCATGTGTTAAGACCTACAGTGACAAGAGTAATGATACGGGAGAAGTCTTGGACTTTGACCAATGTCATATATTCTTATACTCCCCAATTCTGATCTCAATCACACACACAGTTTCCTATGATAAGTTTTCATAAGAAACATTCTTCTGTCCGTAGTTTGAAATTCCATATTTTGCTGCTACAAGGACTTCACTTTAAGGGATTGACAATTTCGCTAAGAACCCTATCATGGCCCAGAGTTCTACTTAGGGTTCAAGGGGTTCATTCAAAGCGAAAACATCACCGTCGTCCCCACAAGTTTCTCCTAAAATTTAATTTCGGGACGAAATTTCCTAAAGTAGGGGAGACTGTGACACCTGGTCACTTCGACCATCAAACAAATACCAAGCCAATGAAATATTGTATTTCATACTTGGGATATGTATAAATATGTGTATCGTTTACACATATCAATTCATGTTCGATTCCAAACTCTAAATCGCTTTCTGGAAGGTTATACGCGCACTAATGCGTAAATATAACCAGTTTAATGCAACGAACACTCCGGAATAGTGAAATAGGCTTAACATACCTTAAATAACCTCTACATAACTTAGAAATAAGTTTTGGAAGGTTTGGTATGCCGAAATCAAGTTATATTGCTTACAGGGACTAAAGTTGACAAACTGCGAAAGTATGCCAATTTGAACTGTAACAGACATTCCGGAACATGACCATAAGTTAAACATACCATAAATATGCTTTACATAGCTTAGAAATAGGCTTTGAGGGGTTCGGTGTGCTAAAATAAACTTTTGGGTCATTCAGGGACTAAAAGTGTCAAAAAGTGCACAAGTTTGCATTTTCGCGCATAACCTACGTTCTGAATACATCCGGACATCCAAAAATTTATGTAAGCACTATAATATTTTATTTTAGTGTTTGGCATGAGAAAAATCCATTCGTCGCGTCATTTGGATCGTTTTTCGCGCTTATGCGCATTCCGTCGTAATTAAGCGAACATCGCGATCGTACGGCCAAACGAACCAACATCCGACATATTTTTGAGCATGTTTCATGTCCACAATGTTTAGGAATCATTTTAGGGCCTTAAAGTTGGCTTTACGGGCCTTAGAAGTGTCAAAATGGGTTGAATGCATGACAGGGACCAAAACTGTAATTCTGCCAAACTTGTATGCCTACGATGCGCAGGCAGTTTTCCCCTACGATGCGTAGGGCATCTGTAGACCAGGTTCAGTGTTTCTTACAGCCTGTTTGCAGCTGTTTTAACCACAACCACATACTCACACATGCCTAGTCAGATGATAAGAACCCATTTTTAGTACCATAAGCTTCCGACACATGTACGGATGCGATTAAGGCACGATATTCGACAAACGATCCTAACGGTGGACCTTTTACTATAAATACCCCATGCCTTTCATTGTTAAAACCACTAGAATCTGATCTAACTGACTCTAAGTTGGAACCATTGTTTCATACCTGAGTTATTTCGATCTAGATTAGCATTCGGGGACCCTTCGTAAGTATTCTTTCGTTCTTTTATTGCTTTTCGAGTCTTTTAGAGTCTGAAAGTCAAACTTTGTTTGACTTTCTGCGTTGACCAGTTTATGGTCAATGCGAAGTTCGTTTGAACTTCGCAACGTGATTGTAATCACGATGGTTATAGTCCCTTGTGACTATGCCTACTGATTACCACGTTGTCTAGGGTCGTAAGGGTAAGCGATCTAATAAATCGCTTATACCTTCGAACCCGACCCATTTGGTCGATCATTAGGATCCGACCAAACACATTAGGTGACCATAGTATATAGGGAATAACCTTCCGAGGTTATACCTTATGGTCGCTTCGTTTAAGTAGTTGTATGATAGGTAGTTTATATGCCTTAGGTAAATTACCAGAATACCCTTTTCATGTATAATTGGTAATTAAGCATATGTAACCTGAACTTTTGTCACATAACTGATTATGTAACATGTTTAGGCATATAACACTTGTCATAGGACTAGTTAGGCGGTCTGAACGCGTTTCACGCGAACGACGCGTTAAAGTAGCATAAGCTACCTAAACGGGTCGTAATGGGTCGTAAACAATTATGTTAGGTTTCAATTAGTTTGTAGGCTTTGTTAAACCAAATGACACGAGTCTCTACACTCGTTTGGTTTACGAACCCTCATTCTACCCGATCTTCCGATTTAGGTCCGGTTTATTAACATAGTTACCTATATTAGGTGCCGTTTGATTCCGTGATCTCTAGCATTGCTTGGTGGTTATCCTAGGACTTCTGAGCAATCTCAAGTGAGTACATAGACCCCTCTTTTACTGTTTTCCAAACTGTTTTGGGGTGGAACACATGTGCCTACTTGTTACTTTCGTGCTTTCCTGTTTTTCACATCATATACCTGCTATGTTCGTTAGTACATTATAGTACATGATTTCATTACATTTCATGCTAGGTGTGCCCATTGTGTGCATTACTTAGTACATCGTTTTACATTACATTTCATGCTAGGTGTGCCCATTGTGTGCATTACTTAGTACATCATTTTACATTACATTTCACGCTACGTATGTTCATTTGATTACATAATTAGTGCATCGTTTTCACATGCTTACATTTTGGATGCATATTACATGATTTACATTGATCATGCATTTCCACAGGACATAACTTTGATTTAAACCAAGTTTTACTTCAATATTATGTTCTTGTGCATATGGTTTAGTTGATGCATTTCACTAGCCATACATATCATTTTGGTTACACATTACATGGTTTACATTTGACACATAAACACTTTTGACATTGGTTACACAATATATGATTTACATCTTGACATAAACATTTTAACATATTATTTCAATACATTTGGAAGTTGGTTTAAACATAGACATCTTACATGGTTTGGTTTG
>JARYGA010021153.1:0-27194 GCA_030545235.1 Helianthus tuberosus
TTTTCAAGCTTCTCATACACCATGTCAGTGTACTGCCTTGACCATTTTGATATGGACTTAGCTGAACCATATTTGGCTGTAACCAACTCTTGCTTCTTTCTCTTTGTAGGATCGTGAAATGACCTAACGAGTCGATCAGAAGAGTGCTCAGACCGAATCAGAGGCGGAATTCATTGATTCGGTCTTCGTTTAGGTTGTATTCACTAATAAATGTCTTGTTTATTGATTTTGAACGGATTACAACGCGTAGACACCTCGACAGAACTTCGGCGTCGGAATTTAGAATGTTACAAATGATGAAAGTTTGAAGCCTATTTATAGGGAACTAACCCTGACCGTTTGAAAGTGGCATAAGACCCTTCAAACGGTCACGAGCTTCAAACGGTCATGCATCTCAAACATTTACATATTCAAACGGTCAACTATCTAAATACATATTTCAAGCAAATCTATTTTGTCTTCTAGTTTAATGATGCAATGATGATGTCGCTCTTATGATGTCATCATCAAGAATGATGACATCACTCTAGTTCATATCTGCACCGAACCCGAGACTCGACATAAGACGAAGTCGACAGATGTATGCACCAACAGACTCCCCCTCAGATGTTGACGAGTCTTAAGTGTTGAGTCTTTGCATCTTCAGTCTTTATCAGTCTCTTTTCTTTCTTAGCATATACCAGGATCTTCTCTTTGGCTCTAACCTCGTCAGACTCCCCCTCTCATCATGATGGGTTCGCCGTCTGGAATTAGCTATCACCTTGAGATTGCATCCTGGCTTTAACTCTATTCAGCTCAACTTCTGCACACATTTTCTTACCACCATATAAGTTTTCACTTAAATCAATAAGAAAAACTTACTAGTAATAGTTACATCAAATTCAAATTAATGACCTTGATTAACTAATCAATTTTTTTAAAAAAATCAGATTTCTTCTGTTAAACACACACTCCCAACCCTGTTCGTCAAGTTCAGCACTTGGAATTTCGAAAATCAGCTCTTCAACATCAGTTGTCGAAAATCTTTTTGTATTTTTCAAAATTTATGCTAAAACACACTAAAATCTTTTTGGGTTTTTTAATAACAAAGGAATGCAGTAAAGAAATATTTACAAACAATATTTTTGTGAGCTTGTGCAAGAGGATCATATCAGTTTTTGTGACCAATCACTAGCACCATTAAGCTTTAACATTTTAAGCTCTAAACAATTCACATCGATTGACGATATATTTGTCCACTTAAACTCAATCTAAAAACTTTCGAAATGCTTACCGATACATTAAGGTATATTAATTTTGCACTAAGTTCTTATGGACCCCACGATCTCAGCATATCCCCTCATCATGCAATACACTGACCCAAGTAATGCCTTTAAACTTTTATCAACTATGATTTGTGCAAAAACAAAGCATAATATTTAAACATTAACAATCAGGTCGATACTTCCGTATACGCAGAGAAAGTCCAATGTTTAAACAAAATAAGAAAAATTAAACAAGTTGAAGTTGTTTAGGCTTTAACCACCAGGTCGATACTTCCGTATACGCAGAGGAGGTCCAAAGCTTAAACGAAACACCAAAGAAAATAAAGCAGAACGTTTAGGCAACAACATCCAGGTCGATACTCACGTATACGCAGAGGATGTCCGATGCTTAAACAAAATAAAGAAATAAACAAGTTTAAATCTTTGCAAAAATAAATGCACAATCACAGCGACTTTTCAGCAAAGTTGTGAAAGTTCACAAACTTAACCAGTTTTATGTCTTTCGACAATCAGCGATTACTGAGTAGGCACACAATCAAGAAGGACAAAACTAAGTACTATGCTTTTGACCATGTTTCCCACTAGAACTAGGCTTTTTCATTTAGGTTTGTATCGTTATCGCAAATCTACTAATCTAGCTGAGCCTATCGTCACATCTTTAGTGAGATCGCTTATCACATTTTATCTCTCCATTTCTTTAGCATGCTGTGACAGTCCAACTGATCTACTATCATTTCCTCTTTTTGACAACAAAACTCATTTTTGCATTTTTTCAATGTTTTTGTAATTTTCTAATTTTCTAATTTTTTTTAAAATTTTTACTCCCTCTAAAATCAAAATATGTTTCAATTTTGATTTTCTGGGAAAATTTGAAAATAAGTTGTACAAGAAACGTGACAACATGATGAGAATCACTTCAATTCTCCATTCACTTGGCATAAACAATCAGAACTCCCCCTCACAACAAACTATTTTCCCATTGTGATCTCAAAACACTTAAGTTTGTTTTAATCAAAATGGTTTTTCCGGAAAATTAGTTTTGTTGATTTTACCATTTGTAGGTTAGGGGTTTGGTTCATCACATTGTTTTTCAACCACTTGTAGAAAATCAGATATAACTTAATGTCCCTAATTTACCACATATAAGATCAATCCAATCAAGCATTTTCAACCAAACATCATCTGTTAGTTGAATTCTCAAAGTGCCGATTCCTACTCCTCGCTTACAAACCTGGGAGTTCCGGCAAGTCAGGTTTTTCATTTAAACAGATTCACCCAAGCCTGACGGTCCTTGGGTGATTTTGAATTCTTGTTCAACAATGGTGGAAAATTTGCATCATCCATTGTTATACCAGAATTCTCATTTTTTACCTCAACACACGGCTCTTCTGGCTTTACCACACCAGATTCATCGCCTGAATGTGGCTTGTCTGACTTTGATGAGCCAGATTCATCGCCGACATGTGGCTCCTTTGTTTCCGAAGAAACAGATTCATTGCCATCAACTTTCTTCTTCTTCTTATCCTCTTTCGTCCTCAGATTTGTATCCGATGAATTCATCTTGCTTGACTTTGCATCGAGGGAGTAGATTCATCAGAACTCTTATTTTTAACAGATGAACCCGAGGACAATATCTTCTCTAGATACTCTCTAGCCTTCTTTCTCTTCTTCCTCAGTCTGTCTTTCTGCCCCTGAGAAAGTTTCACTTTCGTTTCTTGAATTGTCTGTTCTTGAACTTTAGATTTTAGAACCTTCTGTTCATGGGGCTTGACATTGACTGATTTCTTTGCCATTTTCTGAGAATTAACCCTCAATCTTTCATTTGATCTCCTTGGGCAATCTCTGGCAATGTGACCTCTGATATTGCAATTAAAGCATCTCCTCGTCTCATAACTCCAACCTTGGCAGTTAACAGCAATGTGTCCTTGATAACCACATCGGTAACACACTCTGTTATCGTACCAATCACCATTTTCAGTCCAAACATTCAGATCATAGCACTGTTTGGCTTGGTGATAATCCTTGCTCCTCTTGTTTGCTGGATTTCACTTTTGAGCACTGTGGTCCGACCTGCACCACTTATTACCAACAATTTTAGAGTTTTCATTTTTACTTTTTGTAATTTTTGATTTCGATTGGATGATTGATCTGATGAACTTTTATTTTCTTTTTCAACATTTTTCAAATTTTTATCTTTTTGTTTCTGTTCCACTTTCTTCTTCAAAGGTTTTTGCATAGAGCATTCACCATTTTCAGTCGATTGCAGAACAGTTTCTTGAAACTTTTCTTTTAATTTCAAAAACAATTTTTGTTTTTCACTTTTATCTTTTTTATCATCAGATTTCTCATCACAATCTTCAACTTTGACTTTGTCAAAGTTTGTGACATTGTCACTTATTTGAACTGAATTTAAAGGTTTTGGGCAGGGAATAGCTGAAGTATTCACAAAAACCTTCAACTTTCCTTCCCATTCTTTGATTTTCTTTTGAGCACATTCTGCCTCTTTTTCAAGTCGAATAATCTTTTCAAGATGAGAATTGATTTCAATTTGTTTTTCAAGATTGTTTTTACCAAACATATCTCTCTCATCTTCTAAAAATTTTATTTGACTTTGAAAATCTTTCCCAATTTTTACTTTTTCATTTTCAAAATCTTTTTCGTTTTCTTTCAAAATTTTGTTTTCTAATGTCAAACTGTCCAAACCACTCAACAGTTTGACATTTTCAGATTTCAACTTCTCAAAATTTTCCTACAAAGCAAGAATCTGTTTATCATCAAATTGCTTCTCATCTTTCAACTTCTTGATTTCCAATGTCAAACTTTCCGCATCTTTCAATAGTTTGCCATTGTCAGCCTCAAGTTTATTACATTTCGAGCAACCTGAGTCAGAACTTGAGGATTCAATCTTCACAGATTCTTCATTCTTTTGAACTTGCTCTGTCTCCATCTTGTATGTTCCTGCACAAAAGATTTTAACGAAGTCAAGAGGATTCATATTCTCATCAATATAACAACCCCTCTTCATGTCGTATTTCATCACATCTTTTGCACTAAGACACACACAGACTCTTTTGTTCAGTTCTACAACCACATCCAAACTTAATTTTTTCAAATTATTTTATATCCTATTCAACAACTCTTTCTTTTTCTCTTCATTATCATATCTATGTGTTGTAAGTTTACTGATGAATTTACTTAAAGATACTTTTGAAAAACTAGAATTCTTTCTTAGATTTTCCAAAAAATCATCCCATTCAGCTGGTAATGCATTAGCAAACTTTGATACCATATCAGCTTCTGATATTACTATCTTGTTTTCTTTCAAATGGTCAATCAAACAATCAAATCGCTTCTCCATACCATCTAATTTTTCATCTTTCTTACACAGAAAATACTCGAACCGGTTAGCCCAAACATTCTTGGACAAACCTTGATAATGACTACTGAAATACCCTCGATACCAATCATTTATCCTTTGAAGATATTCATTTTCTTCTTCGTCAAACATTTTCGCCATATTTCAAAACAATTTGTTCAAACACCTTATGCGAATTGTTTTAACAAACCTTGCAACAAACTAATCAATCTCAAAATCAACCCTTATAGTCACAAATGGTCGATAAAATCTAGAACAAATCACATGCAATATGACTTTATTATCAACAACTTTATGACACACGTGATGGACATCATTTCTTACTCTTTCAATTCTGTTTGCTTCAGTTTTTAGTGCAATGAGTGGACAGTCTTTAAATTGTTCAACCTTGGTAGGATAGAACTTGTCTCTCATGATCAGCTCTAAGAGATCTTTTCTCATCTCCTTTTGTAGGTCAGCATTTGGTGGTAAGTTAGACATCTCTTTGCTTAAATCTCTTGCATAATCTTCCAATTTCTTGACTTTACTAAGCAAAAGTTGCATTCGACTTGAGATGCTACTATCATTCTCACCTTGACCTTCATACTTGGCTTGTAATTCAGCTTGCTTTACTTTGAGCTTTAAATACTCATCCATGTTCCTTGGAGGTCTAAAACCACATAGAGAAGGAAATTTTCTTTTTGCAGGATCATCCACCGTATAGAATTGCCTCATTTCATTCTTAACTGCATGTAACTCAAGTGGATAATCTGCTGCTAATGGAACAACCCTTGCAGGATCATGTCCTTCAAGTGTTTTTGGATCAGTGATTGGGTTTGCTAATTTTGGAGAAATGAATGGTTGAGGTTTGGTTTGATTGAAGGGTGCAGATGAAACAGGAATAGGTGCAGGAATGTCATCATCATTCACCTGAAACTTTCTTTTCCTGGTATAAACCTTTTTAGGAGAAGGGATTTTTGTTTGAGGTTTTGGAACAGAAGGGGTTATGGCTTGGGAAGGAGTGTTTGAAGTGGTGGATGACTGACTAACAGCTGTTGAAACAACTGGTGTCTCAACCACTGTTGTCATTACAACTGTTGTCTTCTGCTTTTTAGCAGGTGGTTTTTGTGGTGAAGGTGTAGTTTTGGGTGTAGCAGTGGGTGGTTTTTCTGAACCATCAGTGGTTTTAAGACCAGCAGTGGTTGGCTTTTTGGGTGTTTGTGGTTTTGAGAATTTTGCAAGTGGTGGTTTGTTATGTTTGAATGATTTCCTTTTGGTGGAAGTGCCAACATTCTGAGTTTTTATTTCCCATTCTTTTCTTTCCTTTTGTTCCTTTTTCCATTGCCTTTCCTTTGTTTCATTCTGATTTTGAACTGTCTTTCTGTTTTTCTCCACTTCATCTGCAAGTTTATTAAGGGTTTCATCAACTCCCTTTTTCTTTTTCTTAATAGGTGTTTTAGCAGCGGTTGTTTCAGAAGACTTCTTTTCAGTTTCTGGCTTTTGATTTGGCTTTTGCCTGGGAGTAGGTCTGCCAAACTTCTTCATGTCATGTTTCTCCCCCTTTTTGGCATCATCTTGATCATCATCATCTTGTAGATAGATGCAGGGGCAGAGCCAGTAATTTGAACCAAGGCCTCTTTGATAGCTTTTATGTCAGCCTGAGTGTCCTTGTATCTTGCATCAACCATATTTCTGAGAATTGCTAATTGATGGTTGTGCTGAGTTTCTGCGAATTCTCTTTGAGCTTTAATTATTGGTTGAACTGCATTCTAGAGCTCCTGAGAATACTGTTGTGGTGTAGGTTGACTTTTGGAAACTTCTACCAACTGTTTAATCATATCTTGCATGTTGTTAACAGTGGTTTCTATTGTATTGAGTCTCTCCATCAATTCCTGATATCTTAAACCATCACCCAAGTTAATGGGATCATCTGATTTCCCACCAGGAGTGGTTGTATCAGCAGTTGGACCAGGAGAAGTCTCCAATGGTTCATCCACTGATGCCCCTTTGTCTTGGTACTGGGGACTTCCCTCTCCAGTAGATACCTTAGCAAGCACACTAGTGGTTAGTTTAAACACACCAGTGGATACCTTGATAGCATCAGTAGTAGTTGCCTTCAATGGAGTCTTATTGATGTAACTACTGTCCAGGTGTAGATCAGTGGATCCAACACCTGTAGTAGCTGCTCCACTTGAACTACTAACAGGAATTTCTTGAAACTCCTGTAGTGTAACCTCCTCAACTGTTTGTGGGATAACCAATTGAGGTGTTTCAGACACAGCCATTGTTGTGGTTGTACTCTCAGTAATGTGTTGGTGAGAGGGGCTGTTTTGTGTGTCACACCCTGACTTTTGCGGAAGCGTATGATGTATGACTTGTTCAATATCATTGCATTCAATCATAATAAACAACTATATGATCAAAACGATGTTCATCCATTCATTAAGTTTAAAATATTACAAACACCAATCATTTAAGTTTCCAACAACACGATCTTTGACTAAGTTACAAACCAACAAAAATGAATGACATCTAACTTGGAATTTACTTCTAGAAACAACACCCGTGCCCAAGATCCAACCTGTTACCTGAAATACATGTAATTTTGAAAAAAACATCAGCAAAAGTTGAGCGAGTTCATGCGTTTTGTATGAGTACTGATGAGTTTGTAAACATTTAAGAGACTCCTTTGAAAACCGGTATGAAATGCATCTATGAATAGATCAAATTAATGTTTTGCAAGGACATCAATGTATGTAAAGGCATAGGTAGCACTCAATATGAGTAGGCTTATACCCTCGTCGATTTCCCTCGACAGTGTCGAATTTCCCTTCGACTGTGTCAATTGTGACAACTATGTTCTGTAATCAATGTACAATGTAAAACAATGTTGATTATTAATCAAACAATGTGATTTGGTGTTATTATTTGTGTTTTAGTGTTATTATATGTGTAATTATGTTTGAAGATTTTTCAATTTGATTCGATTCCGATTTCAAGCTTTAAATCGCTTTCTGGAAGGTTATACGTAAACTGGTGCGTAAACGTAGTCAGTTTAATGCAACAAACACTCCGGAATAGTGAAATAGGCTTAACATACCTTAAATAACCTCCACATAATTTAGAAATAAGTTTTGGATGGTTTGGTGTGTTGAAATCAAGTTTGTTCGATCGCAGGGACTATTTGTGTCAAACTGTGTAACTATACCGATTTGTATAGTAACGAACACTCTAGAACTTGATCATAAGTTAAACATACCCTAAATATCCTTTACATCGCTTAGAAATAGGCTTTGAGGGGCTCGGTAAGCTAAAACAAACTTTATTGGTCATTCAGGGACTAAAAGCGTCAAAAAGTGCACAAGTTTGCATTTTCGCGCATATCTTACGTTCTGAATATGTCCGGACATCCAAAAATTTATGTAATCATTAAAATATTATATTTTAGTGATTGGCTTGATAAAATTCCCTTCGTCGCTTAATTTGGATCGTTTTTGCGTTCGTTAAGACTTCCGTCGTAATTAACCGAACAACGCAACCGTACGACCAAACATCCGAGGCAAGATTCTGAAGTGCAGGGACCTGTTTTAACAATCTGTGAAACATCCTTACACGGGCCGCGTAAGGATTCATGTATATCTATGTGGGTCGCGTGGCTTTGTCAGACAGAAAGATCAGAAACAACAATCTGGGCTGAATTCAGGGGTTTTAATGTAACATTTGTAATACCTGGAGTTGGTTTTCGACCCCCATTGTATTCTAATACCATGTACCCACATGTATGGCCAAGATTACTCCCTCAAAACACTTGGAATCATCCTATTGATCCTAACTTACTATAAATAGCAACCCCCACTTCACTTCATTCTCACACTTGATCTGAAAATCAGCTCTAAGTTGGGGTGTTTACACTTCATACCTGAGCTATTTTAGATCAAACATCCTTCTTGGACCTTTTGTAAGTCCTCTTCTTGCTTGTTCTTGTATTTCAAGCATGAAAGTCAAACAAAGTTTGACTTTCAGCTTTGACCAGTCAATGGTCAACACAAAGTTCCGTTGAACTTTGCAACGTGAGCGTAATCACGATGGTTATAGTCCCTTGTGACTACACCTACTGATTACCACGTTGACTAGGCGTAGTGACGAGTCGTAGTTTCGGCCAAAATGCGTATTTATGTGTATTTTGCAACCAAACTACTCTTGGGTATCAAAACCGTTTGCTTTGATATCAAAACCTGTTTTCTAACTTAACTAAACATGTTTTAGCATGTTTAGCTCATCACTCTTAGATTAGTGCTTGTGTAGAGTCCTAAGTCAAGCGGACTAAACACCCGCTTAGACTTTCGAACTCGACCCGTTTGGTCGATCCTTAGGATCCGACCAAACATGTTTAGTGACCATAGTTGCATAGGGAATAACCTTCCGAGGTTATACCTTATGGTCAACTAGTTTAAGTAGTTGTATGATAGGTAGTTTATATGCCTTAGGTAAATTACCAAAATGCCCTTTTCATGCGTAATTGGTAATTAAGCATACGTAACCTAAACTTTTGTCACGTAGCTGATTATGTAACATATTTAAACATGTTTTGGCATATAATACTTGTCATAGGACTAGTTAGATGTCTCGAACGCCCTTTGCGCGCACGACGCGTTAAAGTAGCGTAAGCTACCTTAATGGGTCGTGACGGGTCGAAAGCACTTAGGTTAGGTTCCGATTTAGGATGTAGGCCTTGTTAAACCATATCACATGAGTTCCAACACTCATTTGGTTTACAAGACCTCATTCTATCCGATCTTACGATTTAGGTGTCTATTGTTTGACTAGTGATTCGATTACTAGGTACTGCTTGATTTCTCTAGTTTACTTAAATTTGTTGAAGTTCTATTGATTGAGGATACTTTGCACTTCAAGTGAGTACATAGTTCCCCTATGTATCAAAATGATTTTCGATATTATAACGATGATTTCAAAAACGATTAAGATGGTTTATACTAAACTAATAACGATTTCAATAAAGTGAATAAACTAGTTGGTTGTAGTTACATAACGAATGGCATTCATTAGCATTGATCAAGCCGACCAGTATTAGGTTATGGTACCATAGGATCTGACAAATCCCGTTATCATACTGTACCCATGGTTATGTGTGGGTTAGGTCGGTAATGATTGAATCTGTTTATTAATTTACCCTTTGGTGATTTATTAATGCGAGAAGCGAGATAGTCGAGTCACGAAGGTTTGAATGTTATTAGCGAGACGACTATAAATAGTTTTCACAATTAAAACGAGGATGATTTAAACGACTTAAATGAATTGAACGATTTGGAACAATTTAAGCGAGTTAACGAATTGGAAACGATTTGAACAAGATTAAACGAATTGGAAAAACGATTGGTTTTTGGTTAAGTGTTTAGATAACGGGGCAGGTGTAATATGGTGAAAACATGGTAGATACGCCGCTGGTACTTCTTATATATAAGTGTTTTCAACATATTACATACCTTGGCGTTATTTAGTTCACTTGGGTAAACGATTTTGAATCGATGTCATATAACGATGTTTTCGAAAGGATATAAACCATACGAGATTTATTAAACGAGTTAATACGAAATGTTTTACAATTTGGTTTACTAAAACAAATGTTTTTGGGTTAAGAATCATGGCTACGAGGTTTTATAAATTATAACACGCTTGATTTGAGTTGGTTAATTATGTTGCAATTTTATACTCTTCTCAAAACAAGGTTTTTAATAAGGTATTGCAACATGTAAACTAGCCATGAATCTGACACTCCTATAAAACCTATGTGCTCGCCAGCATTTCTTTGCTGACTTTGTTTTTACATATGTTTCAGGTGATGTTGCTTGATGATGATTACTAGGATGCATGAGTCACATAGGATATGGACGAGGCCTTAGTGACATAACAACAATATTAGTCGATATGTAACTTGTTTGTTTTTTGTTAAAACAATGTAAATTAACTTAACGAATCAATTAAACGAAACTTTTTGTATCCATGGTTGTGAAAGAATAATTCTGCCACGACACTCATCGACGTTTCCGCCACGGTTTGTTGTTTTAACGTGGTCGGGGTGTGACAGAAGAGTTGGTATCATAGCCAATGGTTATAGGGAATTAGGTTATTAGTAATGCTTTGACCTAGACTATAACTTTCTAGGACCCCAACGCAAGTTTTCTGCGTTTAGATTTTAAAAAACAAAACTGTCACCTACCCTTAGGTGATAACCACAACGAGAACACAAATTCGAATCTGCTTCGAAAATTAATCATCCGTTCTAGGATGATTGATTACTAGGTTTTGAACCCTATTGTAAGGTTTTGAACCCTTCCAGTTTGATGCATTTTTTGGCTTAATGCCTTTTGAGTTTTCAAAATCTCGTCAAAGTTTGGGTCTAAATAATGTGAACACGTGCAAACTGGAAGAGTGAATGCCTGTACCCTGAGTTTTCTGTCTAAGGCTAGAGTGTTCGTACAAATCCACATAATCGGACCAGTCACTCTTACCTGGGAACTCTTGGGGTGAGTGTTCACTTATAGGCGAGCATGTCTTCGCGATACATTATTTTGATTCATTTACTTTGATTAGTCACTGCGTGTCGTTTGTTTGTTCGAGGTAACGAACAAATGATCGCCTTCCTTGTGTTTTGTCGATACCTCTTTTGTTTTTCCTAATTATCAACCTCACTAGTTTCTCATATTTCCTTGTTAGACCATGCCTCCTCGACGTGATGCACAATCTTTTACTGCTGAAGAAGTCGCAGCCCTTGTCTCTCAGCAAATGGCTGCTGTGCTTCCAGGTGTCGTGACCCAAATCCACGAGTTACACAACAACAATAATAATAACAACAATAATGCACAATGTAATTTCAAGAATATCAATTCTGCTAAGCCGCTAAAGTTTTCTGGGTCGCAAGGAGCAACTGCGCTCCTGCAGTGGTTCGAGAGTATCGAGAGCACATTCAGACATGTGCAATGTCCGAATGGGCGTAAGGTTGAATTTGCATCAAGTGTGTTCGAGAAGCGTGCTCTTACGTGGTGGAACGGTATTATGCGCGATAGGGGTGCTGAAGTGGCGTTAGCACAAACATGGGAAGAGCTTCGAGCTCTCATGATGAAAGAGTTTTGTCCCCGTCACGAGGTTCGAGCTTTGGAACGAGAGTTTAATGATCTAAAGCAAGATGGGGGAGAACACCGTGCGTACACGGATTGTTTTGAGGAACTCAGTCTTTTGTGTCCTACTATGGTTACCCCGTTAAAGAAAGCGATAGAGAGGTATATCGATGGTTTACCCGATTCCATACAGGATATTGTGACTGGCATTAATCCTACTACTGTTCGTCACGCGATCGAGTTGTCGGCTACCCTGACTGAGTCTTGTCACACCCCGACCGCGTAAAACAACAAATCGCGGCGGAAACATCAAGGCGTGTTGCAACAGAATCATTGTTTCATAACCATGGATACAAAAAGTGTTTCGTTTTATTAAACCTTGAATAATTACATCGTCTGGAAATCTAAATACACAATTTAAACATAGTCTATCATTGTTATTGAGTCACTAAGGCCTTGTCCAGTCCTATGTGAGTATGCATCCTATCAATCGATATCTTTCAACAATACCTGAAACACATGTGAAAACGAGGTCAGCAAAGAAATGCTGGCGAATACATTGGTTTTGTAGGAGTGTCGAAATTATGGCTAGTTTAGATGTTGCAATACTTTATTAAAAACCTTGTTTTGAAAAGTGTATAATATTGCAACTTAATTAACCAACTCAAATCAAGCGGGTTATAGTTTATAAAACCTCGTAGCCATGACTCTTAACCCAAAAACATTTGTTTTAGTAAAGCAAATTGTGAAACATCTCGAAATAAATCGTTAATAAAACTTGTTAATAAATCTCGTTAAAAACTCGTATAGTTTATATCATATCGAAAACCTCGTTTGTGTGACATCGTTTGAAAAGCGTTTACCCAAGTGAACTAAATAACGCCATGGTATGTAATATGATGAAATCACTTATATATAGGAAGTACTAGCGGCGTATCCACATTGCTTTCATCACATTACACCCGCCTCGTTATCTAAACACTTAACCAAAAACCAATCGTATATCGCTTTGAAGCTAATCGTTTAACCAAATCATTTAACTCGTTAATACATCGCGTGAAAACCAATCGTTTATCCAATCGTTAAAACATCGTGTGAAAACCAATCGTTTACCCAAATCGTATAATTCGTTTTAGGTCGTGAAACTACTTAAATGGTCGTCTCGCTAATAACATTCAAACCTTCTTGACTCGCATTAATAAACCCTTACCAAAGGATAGATTAACAATTCGCATTAATAAACCCTTACCAAAGGATAGATTAACAACTCGCATTAATAAACCCTTACCAAAGAGTAAATTAACAATTACAGATTCAGTCGCTACCCACAACACCCACACATAACTACGGTCGGCTTGATCATTGCTAATGAATGTCATTTGTTATGTAAATACAACCAACAAGTTTGTTCACTTTTTGAAATCGTTATTAGTTTTGTATAAATCGTCTTAATCGTTTTTGAAACCATCGTTATAACATCGAAAATCGTTTTGATACCATCGATAAAACCTTGAAAATATTTAGCACATATGAGTCACCCCAAAACAATTGAAAGCAGTAAAATAGGGGAATAATGTACTCGCCTGAGAATGCTTAGAGATCTTGAACAATAACCAAGCAAAGCTAGAGGGAGCACGGAATCAATCGGCAGTCAAAAACCATATAAATAAACCGGACTTAAATCGGGAGATCGGATAGGATGAGGCTTGGTAAACCAAATGAGTATTGGAACTCATATGATATGGTTTAACAAGGCCTACATGCTACATGAAACCTAACCTAAGTGCTTTCGACCCATCGCGACCCATTAAGGTAGCTTATGCTACTTTAACGCGTCGTGAGCGTGAAACGCGTTCGGACCGTCTAACTAGTCCTATGACAAGTGTTATATGCCTAAACATGTTACATAATCAGTTATGTGACAAAAGTTTAGGTTACATATGCTTAATTACCAATTATACATGAAAAGGGTATTCTGGTAATTTACCTAAGGCATATAAACTACCTATCATACAACTACTTAAACGAAGCGACCATAAGGTATAACCTCGGAAGGTTATTCCCTACCTACTATGGTCACCTAATGTATTTGGTCGGATCCTAATGATCGACCAAACTGGGTCGGGTTCGAAGGTATAAGCGATTTATCAGATCGCTTACCCTACGACCCTAGACAACGTGGTAATCAGTAGGCATAGTCCCAAGGGACTATAACCAACGTGATTACACTCACGTTGCGAAGTTCAAACGAACTTCGCATTGACCATAAGCTGGTCAATCCTGAAAGTCAAACAAAGTTTGACTTTCTGACTCGAAAAGCAATAAAATAAAGAAAAGAACGAAGGAATACTTACGAAGGGTCCCCGAATGCTAATTTCGATCCGAGAATCTCAGGTATGAAACAATGGTTTCAACTTAGAGTTTCTAAGATCAAAATTCTAGTGGTTTAAGCAATGGGGGCATGGGGTATATATAGTTTTCGGTCCACCGTTAAGATCGTTTCATGGAAACCGTGCTTTAATCGCATCCGTACAAGTGTCGGAACCTTATGGTGGCTAAAATTGATCCTTATCAGCTGACTAAGCATTAGAGAATGTGTGGGTGTGAATCAACCAGCTGTGATCAGTGATTAAATGCATTTAATCTGGTCTGATATGCGGACGCGGCCCGCTTCAGGATCAGACAAACATAATGCGGGCCGCCTGGCCTTGTCAGATCAGAAACATGTTTGATAAATGACAGTTTCAGTCCCTGCACGTTTTTAAGGCCATTCCCGACACTTCTAAGGCCCGTAAAGCCAACTTTAAGGCCCTAAAATGTTGCCTAAACATTGTGGACATGAAACATGCTCAAAAATATGTCGGATGTTGGTTCGTTTGGTCGTACGAACGCGATGTTCGCTTAATTACGACGGAATGCGCATAAGCACGAAAAACGATCCAAATGACGCAACGAATGGATTTTTGGCAAGCCAAACACTAAAGCATAATATAGTCATGCTTACATAAATTTTTGGATGTCCAGATGTATTCAGAACGTACGTTATGCGCGAAAATGCAAACTTGTGCACTTTTTGACGCTTTTTGTCCCTGAATGACACAAAAGTTTATTTTAGCATACCGAACACCTCAAAGCCTATTTCTAAGCTATGTAAAGGATATTTATGGTATGTTTAACTTATGGTCATGTTCCGGAATGTCTGTTATAGTTCAAATTGGCATACTTTCACAGTTTGTCAACTTTAGTCCCTGTAAGCGATTTAACTTGATTTTGCCATACCAAAGCCTTCAAAACTTATTTTTAAGTTAATTAAAGGTTATTTAAGGTATGTTAAGCCTATTTCACTATTCCGGAGTGTTCGTTGCATTTAAACTGGTTATATTTACGCATCAGTGCGTGTATAACCTTCCAGAAAGCGATTTAGAGCTTGAAATTGAACAAGAGTTGATATGTGTAAACGATACACATATTTTTACAAATCCCAAGTATGAAATATAATATTTCATTGGTTCGGTATTTGTTTGATGGTCGTGGAGGCACAGGTGTTACAAGTCTCAAGTCAGGAAAGGTAAACTTACCCGCAAGGGTGATAAGAAGAAGTCGACTGATTCTGTTAAAGGCAAGGATAAGGGTAAGGAGAAGAAAGGTGAGTCTTCGAAGAAGTCGAGAAAGTGAAAGGGTGCTCAGAATTTTGCAGTAACTGCACAAAATGCTCAGAACCCTCAGAACCCATCGGTTCAACCTCCCGCGAAGAAAGCGTACGCTGGTACCGCACCTCATTGTGCTCGCTGCAACGGTCATCATGTTGCACAACAAGCTTGTAAGCAATGCGCAACGTGTGGTAAACTTGGGCATCTGGTCAACGTTTTTCGTCTGGGTCAGAATCAAGTTGCCCAGGTTCCAGCACAGGTTCAGGGGAATGCTGCTAGATTCCCAGCAGGTTCATGTTTCAATTGTGGAGAGTTTGGTCACTTCCGCAACAATTGTCCGAGGTTGGTGAATGCAAATGCGAATGCGAACGCGAATGTCAATGCGAATGTGAATCCCGCTCGTGGACGAGCGTACAACTTGAATGCCAACGAAGCGAGGGTTGATAACGAGGTTGTCAATGGTACGTTTCTTGTTAACAATCGACCCGCATCTATTCTTTTTTATTCTGGTGCCGATAGAAGTTTTGTTTCGTTATCTTTTGAACCTTTACTTGCGATACCTAGAACTAAACTGAGGAAACCCTTATCTGTCGAAGTTGCTACTGGTAAACCTCTTGTTCTCGATTCTGTTATTCGTGATTGTCAGTTGAACCTTGATAACCATCTTTTTCCTATTGACCTCACGCCAATGCAACTTGGGAGTTTTGATGTTATCATGGGGATGGATTGGTTAACCAAACATCATGCTGAGGTGGTTTGTTTCGATAAGATTGTTCGTATTCCTTTGTCTTCTGGCAATGTTCTGGAAGTACGTGGCGAGAAGCCATCTAGTGGGTTGAAGCTTATGTCGTGTACAAAGGCCCAAAGTTATTTGCGAAAAGGATATGTTGCTTTTCTGGCACATGTCACCGAGGAGAAAGGCAAGAGCAAGAGTATTCAGGATATTCCGATTGTTCGGGATTATCCAGAGGTGTTTACCAATGAACTGCCTGGTTTGCCCCCAGTTCGTCAAGTCGAGTTTCATATTGACCTTGTACCCAATGCCAACCCGATTGCGAAAGCACCTTATCGACTTGCACCGTCTGAGATGCAAGAGTTATCAAAACAGCTTCAAGAGTTATCTGATAAAGGATTCATCCGTCCGAGTTATTCACCTTGGGGAGCTCATGTTCTCTTTGTGAAAAAGAAAGATGGATCTTTTCGAATGTGTATCGATTATCGTGAGCTTAATAAGCTTTCCATCAAGAATCGCAATCCCCTACCTCGAATTGATGATCTCTTCGACCAGCTGCAAGGTGCTTCGTGTTTTTCTAAGATTGATCTGCGTTCTGGGTATCATCAACTTCGTGTTCTCGAAGAAGATATTCCCAAAACTGCTTTCCGCACAAGATATGGGCATTACGAGTTCACTGTCATGCCTTTTGGTTTGACAAATGCCCCAGCTATCTTTATGGACTTAATGAATAGGGTCTGTAAACCTTATTTAGACAAGTTCATCAACGATATTCTTATTTATTCGAAGTCTCGAGCCGAGCACGAGCAACACCTTCGCTTAACATTGGAACTCCTTAAGAAGGAACAGCTTTTTGCTAAATTCTCCAAGTGTTAATTTTGGCTTAAAGAAGTTCAGTTCTTGGGTCATATAGTTAACGAGCAGGGTATTCATGTGGATCCATCCAAGATTATTGTTATTAAGGACTGGAGTACGCCGACGACACCTACAGAGATTCGATCTTTTCTTGGTCTTGCTGGTTATTATCGTCGACTCATTTCTAATTTCTCGAAGATTGCGGTTCCACTCACTGCTTTGACTCAGAAGAATAAGCCTTTTGAGTGGGGACTCAAGCAAGAAAAAGCGTTCCAAACGCTAAAACAGAAGCTTTGTGATGCCCCTGTTCTATCTCTGCCCAAGGAAAATGATGATTTCGTTGTCTATTGTGACGCGTCGAATCTAGGACTTGGTTGCGTTCTTATGCAACGAGGTAAAGTCATAGCTTATGCGTCTAGATAGTTGAAAGTTCACGAAAAGAACTACACAACTCATGATCTTGAGTTAGGAGCTGTGGTTTTCGCGCTTAAAATTTGGAGACACTACCTCTATGGAACGAAGTGTGTGGTTTTCACAGACCACAAAAGTCTCCAGCATATTCTTAATCAGAAAGAACTGAACATGAGGTAACGACGTTGGGTTGAACTCTTAAATGATTACGATTGCGAGATTCGCTACCATCCTGGTAAGGCGAATGTCGTAGCCGATGCG
The DNA here is from genome assembly GCA_030545235.1 of Helianthus tuberosus. Lineage (NCBI taxonomy): Eukaryota > Viridiplantae > Streptophyta > Magnoliopsida > Asterales > Asteraceae > Helianthus > Helianthus tuberosus. Next base: position 17,667 of record JARYGA010021153.1, read on the forward strand.
CTTAGTCGAAAGGAGTGAGTCAAGCTTCATTCTGTTCGCACTCTATCTGATCTTCAATCTCGTGTCCTTCAAGCTCAATGATCTTGTGTGATCAAAGGCTTATTGAAAAATGAGCTACCGCTTCAACTTGAGCTTAAGCTCGAAAGGAAAGACGATGGTTTACTCTACTTCAAGGATCGTTTGTGGGTTCCGAAACAAGACGATCTCCGCACCCTAGTGATGGACGAATCTCACAAGTCTCGATATTATATCCATCCTGGTGCTGATAAAATGTACAAGGATCTTTGTACTCAGTACTGGTGGTCTGGTATGAAAAGGGGTGTTGCCTTGTATGTATCAAAATGCCTAACTTGTCTCAAAGTCAAGGCTGAACATCAACGACCTTCTGGTTTGCTTGTACAGCCAGAGATACCGGTTTGGAAGTGGGAGAACATTGCAATGGATCTCATCACTAAGTTACCGCGTACGTCTAAAGGTCATGATGCTATTTGGGTTGTTATCGATCGATTAACGAAATCAGCTCATTTTATTCCAATTCGCGAGGATCTATCTGCTGATAAACTTGCAAAGATTTATGTTGATGAGATTGTATCACGACATGGTGTTCCTTTGGATATCATTTCCGATCGTGATGCTCGGTTTTCATCTCATTTCTGGAAGACCATGCAATCTTCTTTGGGAACCCAACTGAATCTAAGCACTGCTTATCATCCCCAAACAGATGGTCAATCCGAGAGGATGATTCAAACTTTGGAGGATATGCTTAGAGCATGCGTGATAGACTTTGGTGGTAATTGGGATTCTCATCTTCCATTGATCGAGTTCTCTTACAACAATAGTCATCATGCTAGTATTAATATGGCACCATTCGAAGCTCTCTACGGTCGAAAATGTCGTTCACCTGTCTGTTGGAATGAGATCGGTGAAGCTCAGCTTACTGGACCTGAGCTCATTCTAGAAACAACAAACAAAATCAAGAAAATCCATGATAATCTTGTGACAGCTCGAAGCCGTCAAAAGAGTTATGCGGATATGACGCAAGCCCTTAGAATTTCAAGTTGGAGACCGTGTCCTACTCAAGGTGTCACCTTGGAAGGGAGTGGTGAGATTTGGAAAGAAAGGAAAACTTGCACCTCGATATGTGGGACCATTTAAGATTGTGGAAATGATTGGGAAGGTTGCCTATCGATTAGAGCTACCTCCAGAGCTTGGAAATATTCATCCGACTTTTCACGTGTCCAATTTGCGAAAGTGTTTAGCTGACGCTGATCTTCACATTCCTCTCGACGAGATCTGAATCGATGAAACGATGCACTTTGTCGAGAAACCTGTGGAGATAGTGGACCGTACATTCAAACAGTTGAAGAACAAACGGATTCGATTGGTCAAGATTCGCTGGGAATCCAAACGTGGCCCATAGTTTACTTGGGAACGTGAGGACCAGATGAAGACGAAAAATCCGCATTTGTTTTCACAAGCTTCCTCTAGTTAAAATTTCGGGACGAAATTTCCTGAAGTAGGGGAGATTGTGACAACTGTGTTCTGTAATCGATGTACAATGTAAAAAAATGTTGATTATTAATAAAACAATGTGCTTTGGTATTATTATATGTGTTTTGGTGTTATTATATGTGTAATTGTGTTTGAAGATTTCTCAATTTGATTCGATTCCGATTTCAAGCTTTAAATCGCTTTCTGGAAGGTTATACGCAAACTGCTGCGTAAACGTAGTCAGTTTAATGCAACAAACACTCCGGAATAGTGACATAGGCTTAACATACCTTAAATAACCTCCACACAACTTAGAAATAAGTTTTGGATGGTTTGGTGTGTTGAAATCAAGTTTGTTCGATCGCAGGGACTATTTGTGTTAAACTATACCGATTTGTATAGTAACGACCACTCTAGAACTTGATCATAAGTTAAACATACCCTAAATATCCTTTACATATCTTAGAAATAGGCTTTGAGGGGCTCGGTATGCTAAAAAAAACTTTATTGGTCATTCAGGGACTAAAAGCGTCAAAAAGTGCACAAGTTTGCATTTTCGCGCATATCTTACGTTCTGAATATGTCCGGACATCCAAAAATTTATGAAATCATTAAAATATTATATTTTAGTGATTGGCTTGATAAAATTCCATTCGTCGCTTAATTTGGATCGTTTTTGCGTTCGTTACGACTTCCGTCGTAATTAACCGAACAACGCAACCGTACGACCAAACGAACCGAAATCCGAGATATTTTTGAGCATGTTTTAAGTTCCCTATACTTTAAATTCATTTTAGATCCTTGAAATGAGGTTAACGGGGCTTAAACGTGTCAAAAATGAGCCGGAATACAAGATTCTGAAGTGCAGGGACCTGTTTTGACAATCTGTGAAACATCCTTACACGGGCCGTGTAAGGATTCATGTATATCTACATGCGCCGCATGGCCTTGTCAGACAGAAAGATCAGAAACAGCAATCTGGGCTGAATTCAGGGGTTTTAATGTAACATTTGCAATACCTGGAGCTGGTTTTCGACACCCATTGTATTCTAATTCCATGTACCCACATGTATGGCCAAGATTACTCGCTCAAAACACTTGGAATCATCCTATTGATCCTAACTTACTATAAATAGCAACCCCCACTTCACTTCATTCTCACACTTGATCTGAAAATCAGCTCTAAGTTGGGGTGTTTACACTTCATACCTGAGCTATTTTAGATCAAACATCCTTCTTGGACCCTTTGTAAGTCCTCTTCTTGCTTGTTCTTGTATTTCAAGCATGAAAGTCAAACAAAGTTTGACTTTCAGCTTTGACCAGTCAATGGTCAACACAAAGTTCCGTTGAACTTTGCAACGTGAGCGTAATCACGATGGTTATAGTCCCTTATGACTATACCTACTGATTACCACGTTGACTAGGCGTAGTGACGAGTCGTAGTTTCGGCCAAAATGCGTATTTTATAACCAAACTACTCTTGGGTATCAAAACCGTTTGTTTTGATATCAAAACCTGTTTTCTAACTTAACTAAACATGTTTTAGCATGTTTAGCTCGTCACTCTTAGATTAGTGCTTGTGTAGAGTCGTAAGTCAAGCGGACTAAACACCCGCTTAGACTTTCGAACTCGACCCGTTTGGTCGATCCTTAGGATCCGACCAAACATGTTTAGTGACCATAGTTGCATAGGGAATAACCTTCCGAGGTTATACCTTATGGTCACCTAGTTTAAGTAGTTGTATGATAGGTAGTTTATATGCCTTAGGTAAATTACCAAAATGCCCTTTTCATGCGTAATTGGTAATTAAGCATACGTAACCTAAAATTTTGTCACGTAACTGATTATGTAACATATTTAAACATGTTTTGGCATATAATACTTGTCATAGGACTAGTTAGACGTCTCGAACGCGCTTTGCGCGCACGACGCGTTAAAGTAGTGTAAGCTACCTTAATGGGTCGTGACGGGTCGAAAGCACTTAGGTTAGGTTCCGATTTAGGATGTAGGCCTTGTTAAACCATATCACAGGAGTTCCAACACTCATTTGGTTTACAAGACCTCATTCTATCCGATCTTCCGATTTAGGTGTCTATTGTTTGACTAGTGATTCGATTACTAGGTACTGCTTGATTTCTCTGGTTTACTTAAATTTGTTGAAGTTCTATTGATTGAGGATACTTTGCACTTCAAGTGAGTACATAGTTCCCCTATTTTACTGTTTTCAATTGTTTTGGGGTGATTCAGATGTATCAAAACGATTTTCGATATTATAACGATGATTTCAAAAACGATTAAGATGGTTTATACTAAACTAATAACGATTTCAATAAAGTGAATAAACTAGTTGGTTGTAGTTACATAACGAATGGCATTCATTAGCATTGATCAAGCCGACCAGTATTAGGTTATGGTACCATAGGATTTGACAAATCCCGTTATCATACTGTACCCATGGTTATGTGTGGGTTAGGTGGGTAATGACTGAATCTGTTTATTAATTTACCCTTTGGTGGTTTATTAATGCGAGAAGCGAGATAGTCGAGTCACGAAGGTTTGAATGTTATTAGCGAGACGACCATAAATAGTTTTCACAATTAAAACGAAGATGATTTAAACGACTTAAACGAATTGAACGATTTGGAACAATTTAAGCGAGTTAATGAATTGGAAATGATTTGAACAAGATTAAACGAATTGGATAAACGATTGGTTTTTGGTTAAGTGTTTAGATAACGGGACGGGTGTAATATGGTGAAAACATGGTAGATACGCCGCTGGTACTTCTTATATATAAGTGTTTTCAACATATTACATACCTTGGCGTTATTTAGTTCACTTGGGTAAACGATTTTGAATCGATGTCATATAACTATGTTTTCGAAAGGATATAAACCATACGAGATTTAATAAACGAGTTAATACGAAATGTTTTACAATTTGGTTTACTAAAACAAATGTTTTTGGGTTAAGAATCATGGCTACGAGGTTTTATAAATTATAACCCGCTTGATTTGAGTTGGTTAATTATGTTGCAATATTATACTCTTTTCAAAACAAGGTTTTTAATAAGGTATTGCAACATGTAAACTAGCCATGAACCCGACACTCCTATAAAACCTATGTGCTCGCCAGCATTTCTTTGCTGACTTTGTTTTTACATATGTTTCAGGTGATGTTGCTTGATGATGATTACTAGGATGCATGAGTCACATAGGATATGGACGAGGCCTTAGTGACATAACAACAATATTAGTCGATATGTAACTTGTTTGTTTTGTGTTAAAACAATGTAAATTAACTTAACGAATCATTAAAATGAAACTTTTTGTATCCATGGTTGTGAAACAATAATTCTGCCACGACACTCCCTGACGTTTCCGCCACAGTTTGTTGTTTTAACGTGGTCGGGGTGTGACATCAATTTACCTTGACTGTGTCAATTTACCTTGGCTGTGTCAATTTTACCCATGACCGTTGTCGATTTACCTCGACTGGGACACCAAAGCACTCAAGTGGTCACATAAGGACCACGAGTGGGGCTCGACCGTACCCGTTCGATCTAACCTTTGTCCATAATTAAGAGTTAATGGCATTTCAATTTCAATCTATGCTCACATAATCTATAATTCATTTCATAGCCAATTCATACCATTTGAACGTATGCAACATGTATTCCACCCCCGAGACTTATAAATCCGAAAACAGTTAAGAGAAAAGGGGGACATGAACTCACAGTTTTGCGTTCTTCAATCCGACGTAATTCAAGCTGCTACTAGTGTGCACGACTACCTACAACGTACTACGGTCTATTAGACGAGCGGGTCGTGCCTTGACTTAGTATTAATTAGTGTCTTTGAGTTACGTTTCTTTGTGTCCTAAATATTATTCCAAGTTATATAATTATTTGTTAAAATAATAAATATTTTAACTTAAATTATATTTATGAATTTTGGAATACTAGTTAAAATAATACATTTTAACTTGTCAAGTTTATGTATTTGTACTTGTATAACTCCCCAAGGATGGGTGTATTTGTATTCGTATTCTTATCCTTCTATATTTTTGCCAAGTATCGATGGCGTATTCCGGTGTGTAATTATACGTACAAGAATACATATTTTTATTGTGTTTATTAAGTATCTCATACTTAATTTTTGTATTAACCTTTCCGGAATAATATTTCTAATAAAAATACATCAATATATATTTCCAAAATATATATTTTAAGAAATATTACATAGAAAAATTATTTATAATTTTTCTTTGGCAAAAATATTTATACTTTTCATATAAGTCTCAAAAATAATGTATTATCAAGTCTAACTTAGAAAATATATATAAATCTATTTTTTCACCCAAAAATAATATGTCCAAAGTTTATTTAAGAAAATATATATTTTCTCCCAAAAATAATATATCTTCTAATAATTCCAAGAAAATATATATTTTTACTTACCCAAAAATAATATATTTTCTCCTTTTCAAAAATATGATATATTTTGTAATTATTGTAAGAATCATACTTTTGTTTTCTTGGTGTCCAAAATACTAATTACCAAAATATACTTATGAATTTATTTCCGGAATATTTTTGTGAGTTATATTCCTTGTTTGGTTTCTCCAATATTTTGCGTATAATTTGTATATTTATTCCTTGGAATTTTGGTAGTATTTTGGATTGTAATTTCTTGGTATTTTGGTGAGTTATATTATTTCAATTCCTAAAATAATATAACTAATACACATAATATACAAATAATCACACACATGGTGACATCTAAATATATATTCTCCTAAATACATATTTAGTCCCTTTTATTATCAAAAACCAACCTCCAATATTTTGTAATTTTTGTAACAAAAATTATGTCAAACTTTATATAAAATTTCATGGTTTAAAATATACTTGTAACTATTTGTTTAAAAATAATTTTTCTAAGTGTTATATTTTTAGAAAAATTTTGCCATAGTTTCCCCTTAAAATATGGAGGTTTCCATGCTCTCAAAGCATATCATTTTCTTTTATAAATCATCATCAATCATCAACAATTCATTCAAGACTTGCCATATGCTTTAAATATGCAATTTACACTTTGACATGAAATTGAAATTTTGTAAAAAGTTGTAGTAACTTAGTATGTTATTTAGTAGGTTAAATTACCCTCTAAAACATGGTTATTTGTTTAATAATCACATTCTTGCAAAATCTAGTCCTTTACAACTTACAAGATGATTTTTCCAAAAACAATTCTTCTGTATTTCTCTTGTGAATAACATGTTTCTATACTTGATTTATCACTAAAAATATGATTAGTTTCTTTAAAAATCATGATCTTGTAAATCTTGTAAATAACTTTGTTCTCTTGAAAATATTATCTTTGAAATCCTTCATTTTCAAGACTCATAACATGTATCACAAACCATCATACACTAAAACAAGTATATTTTCAAGTTCATGTTTAACATAAAGGATGATCATTATGATTTTCACAAGAATCATCCTCATACTTGCTAGATCATGTGTTTAATCACAATCTAGCAAGCTTCTTATGATGATCAACATCATAAACACAAGAAATCACAATCAAGTATATTACATACACTTAAACATCTTTGATTTTCATGATTTAGAGCTTTATGTTCATGTTTATGCTTATGTTTCTTCATGATCTTTATGTTTAACAACTTATATCATCTTTTAACCAACATAATATGAAGTAAAATGAGATTAGGAAGGTCTTACTACTAGCACAAGGCTAGGGATGATGTTCAAGAAGATGAAGATGACAAATGAGGTGGATAAAGGCACTAGAGAGAGGTCCTTCCAATTCCGTTGCTTGCAACCTTCTTAGATAGGCTTAAGACACCTTAGAATCACCTTGGAATGGATTGAGATTGGTTGAAAATGGAGATGTATGGAGGGCTTGTTGTGGCCGTGAACTAGAGAGAAGGGAGGAGCAGTTTGTGTTGTGGAATGTGTTGGTGAATGATGAAGGTTAAGTTTTATGGTCCTTTTAATCTTTCATCCAACATTAGAATGGCATAAGGTATATTATGCCTAGCATATTCCAAATAAATCTAATAAAATATAGTAAACATATATTATGTGGGACCCATGTCCCCTAACCGGCCATCAAAAGGGGGAGGGGTAAAGTGTAACATTTAATGGTAAGTTAAGTGTTATAGTTAGATTTCAAGTATACTAGTTAGGGTTATATGTGTTATATGTTTATAGGATGTGTTATGATGTTCGGTGACCATAACTAGCTTTGTAACACTAAAACAATGCTTCTAGTAAGAATTTGATGTTTCGGGTGGTGTCCAGTTGTTCGTTTCGTTACTGTTCGTTAAAGTGTTGAATTGCGCAGTTTAGTGTGCTTTACGTTGTCTTTCATGACAGTTTTGATTCCCGACGCCTAGGAGGGTATTCAGGACCATTAAATCATAATTATGCATTATATTTAGATGTTAAAAGCTGAATTTTTGCTGAATTTATTTATTTTCTACAGAATTCTGCAGTTTCAGTGTGTTTCTGGCACTTTCCGGTACCTATATCATCACTAGGAAGACAGTTTTGTAATCCCTACTTTCCTACACACTATACTAGTGTGACACTTGGCCCTGGGGCTTATTTTATGTCTTAAGATCTTGTATGTACAAGTACTGAACTCCCGTCAGTACTTCTAGTTTGTCTGATAATTGTGCCAATTCTGTTCTATGCATTAGAAGAACTATATTGTGTTGCATATAGTAATGATAAAAGTCTGGCAACAAGAAATGCCATTGGATGTATATAACAGAAATCAGAATTTCATTCGTCTTGTAAACTAGATCATGCACAGATTACTGTTTAATTATTGTACAGAATGCATGGAAAAGTGCCAGTTGTCACATTCTCCCCCCGTTAAAAGAATTTCGTCCCGAAATTCAAGCTATGCCATCGATCGTAGGGGAGTTGTGAATCAAATGTGGTCACTTAGGCTTAATTTGGTCTTCATGTTCCCAAGTAAACTCTGGGCCATAATATGAATTCCAACGAATTCTAACAAATTAATTACGACTTCTCCGTGTTTTGTGGACTTCCGGTCTGCAACCTTAACAGGTTCTATAATAAATTGGAGTTTCTCATTGATGTGAATCTTGTTTGCGGGAGTAACGCCTGTTCTTAGAGTCAGGCTCCTCTAAATACTAGACACGTGAAACGTGTCGTGATCACTGCTGAATTTCTCTGGAAGTTCAGCTTGTGAGCAATGGTGCCGATCCTTTCCAGGATCTTGATAGGTCTACTATACCGTGGGTCTAACCTCCCATGCTTTCCAAATCATACCACGCCTTCCCAAGGCGAGACTTTCAATAATATCATTTCTCCAACTCAAATATCCAACGTTTTCCGCCGCTTGCCGGCGTAGATTCTCTATGTACCACATGCTTGACTTGATATGATCACGTATCCGATCGATCTTGTCTGTAGTTTCCTGAACCATCTCGGGCCAGTAAATCGTTTATCCCTGGTCACCGCCTAACACAAAGGGGACCGATACTTATGTTCCTACAAAGCTTTGCGCGAGACGGCCTAAACGGCGGTGTGATAAATATTATTGTAGGAAAACTCCACTAAGGGCAAGTGAGTATTCCAACTTTTCATCAAAGTTCATCACACAAGCACGTAACATGTCCACACAGTCTGTATTGTTCGTTTGCTCTGGCCGTCCGTCTGAGGGTGAAATGTGGTACTAAGGTCCAATCGTGACCTAAACGCTTATGAAACATCTGCCATATCCTTGGCACAAAACGACCATCTTGGTCAGACATGATAGAATCAGGCACTCCATGACGTGCCCCAATCTTTTTAGGCTAAATCTCTGCTAATTCCCTTGTACTGTTTGGCAGGAAATGTGCACTTCTTGGTGTGTCGATCAATAATCACCCAATTCATATCGTCACCTTTTTGGGTTCTTGGTAGCTGGTAATGAAATCCGTTGAGATTCGCTCCCACTTCCATATGGGAGTCTCAGGCTGTTGCAGTAGGCCTGA
>JARYGA010021154.1:0-27335 GCA_030545235.1 Helianthus tuberosus
CGCCATCATCCATCTTCGACGAAACATGTGACTTTCGTCACACTCTTCAGTCGACGAAACACAGGAGTTTCGTCAAATGGGGTTTGGCCGAAATGGGCTTTTGGCCCATGTGAGGCCCAAAGGTGTTTAGGTTATAAGAACTGTCTATTCGCATAAGTTACGTAGGTTAAAATTAGCGAAACCCTAGATACTTTCTCCTCTCCCATGTATCCGACGGCAATCACCATTCTTTTGAAGTTCTTGTGTGTTCCATCTCACAACAGGTTAGTCACGACAACCTGATTCGATCTATTTGTGATGCTGTGTGTGTAGATATCTATTGTTATAAGTAAGTTTATTTGCTGAATGATTTGGTTGTGATTGATGTTTGAATTGAAAGTCATATAATTAGGGTTGTACAATCTCATGTTAGTTTTGTGATTCGTTGATTTTGTGAATATCATGATTATGTTAATGGTTTGTCCATTTGACGTTCACTGTTTTTGAGATGAAACTGTTTGATTGTTTGATGACTCATTTGATGATTAGGGTTGTGAGTTCAAATGAATAGAATTATGTGTGGGAATGGGAAACTGTTATGATGATGGTTTGTATTAGGGTTTGCAGGTTTGTACGCTGTAACCGCCGTAGATCCATTGCTCATATTTGCTAATGTGTTAACTGATGTTTGTCAAACATCAGTGATGTTTCGTCAAGTCCTGCACCGGTGAAAAATAGGCGTTTCGCAAAACCCCATCTCGACGAAACATACATATATTTCGTCACATGCATACCGACGAAAGGTGGTCTTTCGTCGCTGGGGAGTTTCGTCGAAGGGGTTGGTGCTTGGAACGGAAAACAGTTTGAAAATACGTATTGTTCAGTATCTTGTTTATGAAATGCAGTAGTTACATGACGACTTTACTATTTAACAATAAGTGACATATACATGAGTTATGGACTAGTATGATAAATTCGGTATGTGCTACATGCAAACTGTGTAACCATATGTGATTTACTGCGTGCAAATATGTGAATTGAATGACTAAGAAACTGATATCGTTTGGTAACCACGGTAGGGGGTTGACCAACTGGACGAGTAATTAAAACATACCCAGCAAATCCAAGGTGAGTTCACTACTCTTGAGCATGCGTCCCGGTGGTTGGGACAGTCAGTGGGTATCCCGGGGAGGGATAAGTCTTTTGGGTAAAACTGGGATGTTGGATAATAATCTCACTCTATTACTCTTAAGTCCCATCTTTTTGTTACCGGAGAGGTAGCGGGGTATTAGTTGGTAGCGCTACTTAGATTTGGCACCCTCACCCCGTACCGAAGAGGATGGGTGTGAACTAATGACCTAGTCATGCCCAGTGCTTTGATAGGAGCACTGGGGAACGGGCAAAACATACATCAGGAGCCGTCTTGTTCAGTATCGAGATATTGTCAACATTACTTTCGTATTTATTAATGAACTAGAATATACACTTGGTAACTAACGTTTTTGAAAAGCTGTAAACTCACCAGCGTTGTCTGACACACTTGTTGCATGCTTGTAGGTCGTTAGGTGCAGTGGATGAGGAATTTGCTATCTGGATGGCTGGAGTGGTCATGGTCATGTCGCTGAGGATTGCTTGAATGTTATTTAAACACTACTACATTTGGTTTTGAGAATACATTAAACATTATTTTGTCATTTTCTTCCGCTGTCACTATTTAACTTGGATTACGTTTTATGAATGTTCTATTTAATGAATGGAAATTTTGTTAAACATCTTATGGTTAGTTCAATGTGATTGGTGGCTAGATCCTGGTACGTCACACGCCTAGCGGGGTTACCACATGTGGTATTTTAGGGGTGTGACAGTTTGGTATCAGAGCCACTGGTTATAGTGAACTAGGTTTTAAAACGTTTTAATAAAACAAGACTATAACTGAACAGTTTAGAAAGCGACCATGACACTCAGCTCAAGATTGCAAGGTTCGTGTCTCGTTTACTTATTGCATAGTATATCTAGTATACACTTATGTACAATGTTGCATGTGATTGCACACACTTAGCATTTCAGACTGAATTCATGTTCATTTACCTGAGTTATGTGATTGATAGAGTCACTGTGCAATATCCTGTCAGCTTTCGTGGTTTATGTTTATGGTGTTTTGTCTTCTTGAGAGAACTTGAGGAACCTTTTAGCATGGGTTGGGAGGAGCTGAGATAAACATGCAAATCGCATTATTATTATGGGTGCACACATAATAATAATGTGGGGTGCATGCGAGTCCCAGTAAGATCTAACGAATGTGAAAGGGGTTCCACTTTGTTGTCTAATGTACTTTGTGATCTGTAGATGTTGTTTTGAGTTTAACTCCTACTTTATCTCGACTCTTGACCTTTCCCCTTCTATAATATAGAATCATGAGCAGACGAGGTCACGGACATGGTCATATTGCGATGACCCAGGCTGAGCTGACAAACCTAATTAACACACGTGTGGCTGAGGCTTTGGCAGCCTACCAAGCTGGTACGATATGTGCCAATTACCTTTTGTTCTTGTATCGCGTATACAACTCTTACCCCTGTAATGTATTTTCTTTCGTCCATTAGGTCAGCAAGCGTAACAAAACCAAAACAATCCACCTGCTTGTACGTTCAAGACGTTCATGGATTGTAAGCCACAGACCTTTAGTGGGACTGAAGGGGCTGTAGGACTCCTGCGTTGGTTTGAGAAGGCAAAATCGGTGTTTGCGATGTGTAACTGTCCTGTTGAGGACAGAGTGAAGTATGCTACGGTCACACTCGAGGATGGTGCCTTGACATGGTGGAATGCCCTGGTTCAGATGTTGGGCATCGAGGTGGAAAATGCCACTACTTGGGATGATTTTAAGGAATTGATGAGGGAGGAGTATTGCCCTCGTGATGAGATTCAGAAACTGGAGAATGAGTATTATGATCTGAAGATGGTGGGATCCGAGATTGAGGCATACGCGAAACGGTCTCATGAGTTGGCTATCATGTGCCCGAACTTGTCCCGACCTCCGCACCGGAGAATAGAAGTGTTCATCAAGGGATTAGCTCCATGGGTGAAGGGTTTGGTTACTGCAGCGAACCTCAACAACTTAGCTCAGATTATCCGTTTGGCTCACAAGATCATAGATCAGGAGGTGGAGTGTGGCTCGCTACCACCGCGCATTTCTGCCACTACTGCTGCTGCAACCACAGCTACTACGCCCGCTACTGATAGCAAGCGGAAATGGAATGATGTAGATAAGGCGGCGGACTTGAACCCGTCACAGAAGCGGCCAGACAATAGCATTAATCGCAACTTCAGTCAGTCCTCCGTTAATCAAAGCCAGGCCAACAGTTCGGGTCAGGGTTCTTATGCGGGAAAGCTACCAAAGTGCAATAAGTGCAACTATCACCATCGGGGACCGTGTACCCGAGTTTGTCACAAGTGCAACAAAGTGGGGCATATGGCCAGGGATTGTAGGGTTTCACTTCGGAATTAGCAGCAGCAACACACCCCGCAATAGCAACAGTCACAGCAGTAGGAAAGGTAACAACCCCAGCAAAACCGTGGAAATCGTAAGGGATGTTTTCAATGTGGAGTCGAGGGTCACATCAGGCGAGACTGCCCTCAGCTAAATCAGAATGCTGGTGGTGAAAACAATGGGAACAACAACAATGGAAACAACAATAATGGGGGCAATGGTGGAAATGGCGCACATGGGAGAGTGTTCACTATTGGAGCTGGGGAAGCTCGTAACGATGGCAATGTTGTGACTGGTACGTTTTCTGTGAACAATCTGATTACTTCTGTTTTATTCGACTCTAGTGCCGATAGAAGTTATGTGTCTTTGGGGTTCAGTCGTCAATTAGGGTTGACTCCCACACCTCTTGTAAATAAGCATGTAGTAGAACTAGCTGGTGGTAAATCAATAGAAGCTTCTCATGTTCTGTTTGGTTGTAAACTTGATCTCATGGGTCAAGTGTTTGACATTGGCCTACTCCCTGTTACTCTTGTAAGTTTTGATGTGGTCGTTGGCATGGATTGGTTGTCTAAGCATCAGGTGGAAATTCTCTGTAAGGAGAAAATCGTGCGTATCCCTCTCCCTAGTGGAGAATCCTTGTCAGTACAGGGGCATCGCAGTGGTTCCATGGTTGGCATCATCTCAGTCATGAAAGCCCAAAAGTGTCTATGAAAGGGCTACCCTGCTATTCTAGCTCTTGTCACCGATTCACAACCTGAAGATAGGAAGATCGAGGACCTTCCAGTTATTCGTGAGTTTCCTGACTTGTTTCCTGAAGAGTTACCTGGTTTACCTCCACATTGTCAGGTGGAATTTCAGATTGACCTCATGCCAGGAGCAGCTCCGATTGCTCGTGCTCCTTACCGTCTTGCACCAGGAGAGTTGCAAGAGCTATCGAATCAACTTCAAGAACTGTTGGATAGAGGTTTTATCCGACCCAGTTCTTCGCCTTGGGGAGCCCCTTGTAAAGAAGAAGGATGGATCTTTTCGTATATGTATTGATTATAGAGAACTCAACAAGGTGACAGTCAAGAACCGCTACCCTTTACCGCGTATTGACGACTTGTTTGACCAGTTGCAAGGGTCAAGTTTTTACTCGAAGATCGATTTAAGGTCGGGCTATCATCAGGTGAGAGTCCGAGAGGAGGATGTTCCTAAAACGGCTTTTAGAACCCGATATGGACATAATGAGTTCTTGGTTATGTCGTTCGGTTTGACAAACGCACCAGCAGTCTTCATGGTTCTTATGAACCGTGTGCGCAAGCCGTATCTCGATGACTTATTCTTGAAACTTCTGAAAGGATTGTCCAGATCAGGAATCGTATGGCGGCAGTGCGCGACCATCAGAAAAGCTATGCTGAAAAGCGTTGGAAACCCTTGGAATTTGATGTAGGCGATCGTGTTATGTTGAAAGTTTCACTCTGGAAGGGTGTGGTGCGCTTTCGGAAGCGCGGTAAGCTTAACCCTCGTTATGTTGGGCCTTTCAAAGTCTTGGAACGAATTGGTAAAGCGGCGTATAAGCTCGAGTTACCTGCTGAGTTAGGTAACGTTCATGACGTGTTTCATGTCTCACAACTGAAAAAGTGTTTGTCTGATGAAACACTTGTATTGTCGTTTCAAGAGCTGAAAATCGACGACAAGTTGCAGTTTGTCGAAGAACCGATAGAGATTATGGACCGGGAGGTCAAAGTCAGTAAGCATAGCCGAATTCCGATCGTGAGAGTTCGTTGGAACTCAAGACGCGGACCAGAGTTCACTTGGGAATGTGAGGATCAGATGAAGCTCAAGTACCCACATTTATTCCCAGATGACAAGTCCAAGTCTGGCAAATCTAAGTCTGGCACAACTAGTGAATTTCGGGATGAAATTCCCATTTCAAGTTGGGGATGATGTGGCACCCGTGGAAAATCCACAATCATCTTGAGTTAACACCTTTCCAGCTTGGAGTACTTGTCAAATTTTGGGACGAAATTTCTTTCAAGTTGGGGATGATGTGGCAACCCGAGTTTTCAAGGTCCTTACTCGACATGTTACTCGTTTCGCAATGTGTTTTCATAATTCATATGCATTGTAACTTGTTCATGTTGGTATATGTTTAGTGTTTGTATGATTGTTGGGTTAGTTAATAAAAATTTATGAACTATTTAAGAGTGGATAGATTTGCCACAAGCATCTTTTGTGAGATTAAACAATAGACTTTCACCATCATCCATCTTCGACGAAACATGTGACTTTTGTCACACTCTTCAGTCGACGAAACACTGGAGTTTCATCCAATGGGGTTTCGCCGAAATGGGCTTTTGGCCCATGTGAGGCCCAAAGGTGTTTAGGTTATAAGAACTGTGTATTCGGATAAGTTACGTAAGTTAAAATTAGCGAAACCCTAGACACTTTCTCCTCTCCCTTGTATCCGACGGCAATCACCATTCTTTTGAAGTTCTTGTATGTTCCATCTCACAACAGGTTAGTCACGACAACCCGATTCGATCTATTTGAGATGCTGTGTGTGTAGATATCTATTGTTATAAGTAAGTTTATTTGCTGAATGATTTGGTTATGATTGATGTTTGAATTGAAAGTCATATAATTAGGGTTGTACAATTTTATGTTAGTTTTGTGATTCGTTGATTTTTTGAATATCATGATTATGTTAATGGTTTATCCATCTTGACGTTCACTGTTAGTGAGATGAAACTGATTGATTGGTTGATGACTCATTTGATGATTAGGGTTGTGAGTTCCAATGAATAGAATTATGTGTGGGAATGGGAAACTGTTATGCTGATGGTTTGTATTAGGGTTTGCAGGTTTGTACGCTGTAACTGCCGTAGATCCATTGCTCATATTTGCTAATGTGTTAACTGATGTTTGGCAAACATTAGTGATGTTTCGTCAAGTCCTGCACCGGAGAAAAACAGGCGTTTCGCCAAACCCCATCTCGACGAAACATACATATATTTCGTCACATGCATACTGACGAAAGGTGGTCTTTCATCGCTGGGGAGTTTCGTCGAAGGGGTTGGTGGTTGGAACGGAAAACAGTTTGAAAATACGTATTGTTTGGTATCTTGTTTATGAAATGCAGTAGTTAAATGATGACTTTACTTGTTGGACCATTTGCGTGACACTAAATGTCAGTAAAAGTAGTTCATCTTCGTTTACAAAGGCGGAATCAAAGTAAACGGAGTCACAACAACTTGTATCCTTTTAATCTCTTCTTTATTAATGATTTCCGAGACTTTACAAGTGTTTCTAACAATATTTTGGCAGAACCTCGTCTCACAAGCAATGACTTGATTTCGCTCCAACGTTACAAATGAGATCAGCTGAACCCCTATATATAGACTGCCTGATTCCGCTCCAAACCATACATGCATTACGAGCGGAATCACCAAATACTATCAAGAGCGGAATCGGCAAGTATCTCAGGAGCGAAATCACCTACATTAGACCTCTTGGAGCGAAATCACAAACATACATAAAATCCTGATTTTGCTTCAAATGACATGTATGTCATTTGGAGCGGAATTACAAACTAAACCACTTTTCATGATTTCCAACTCCGAACATCCTATCTAGACCTAAGACTCAATAAAGATGTAGTCAGCAGACATTTAGTGCACCAACAGAGTCCCCCTTGGATGTTGACGAAGTCTTTGGCATTGAGTCTTCAGTCTTGATCTCTTTCCAACTATGTCTTCTCATTGCATACACTCTTTCTTCACAGAGGTTCAGAAATTCAATCTAGCTCCATCTTTAATCTCCCCTTTGATTGTTGATCCAGAACTCTAGACTCCCCCTTTCACAAACTCCCCCTCTCACAGACTAGGGCTCTGATTCTGGTTTAAACTTTTGCATAATCATTGCCATGGGGATTCCTGTAAAATCTCTACCCAAAAATAAGATATATGAAAATAACAATTTCAATCCAAACTTACCATTTAACCTTCAGTGTTAGAAATCCACTTAAGTATTCAGGTCCAAATTAATGACCCCGATTACCCAATTAATCTACAAAGTGCAACTTAATGACCTTGGTTGAACTGAGACAAATCACACTGACATTTTGTTCAATTTGATTTTCTGAAAATTACAAGTTTCAAATTAATGAACTTGCTTTAACTGTTTAACTTTTCAAACTTATCAAGATTAGCTCACGACTCATCCTCCAGTCCAGAAATCTCCTGCATCTGCTTTCAATCTTTCGAATCCGAAGATCAACTCTCTACTATGGTTTGTAAAAAATAAAGCAGAAATGAAAAATCTTTTTGGATTTTAATAAAGTTTCTAAACTAAAAATGAAATACAGAACTAAAATGCAATGAAAAAATAAACTATTTACAATCATATTTTTGATGAGCGTGTTAGGGAATCATATCAGCTATCTGACAAATCACAAGTACCGTTAAGCTTCAATTACATACTCAGAATTAAACAATTCGCTTAGATTGTCGATATACTGATCCACTTAAATTCTCACACAATTTTCAATCTGTTCAGTATACAGAATTAGTGTATTAGAGACTTAAACTTATACGTGTGTCCCACCTCTTGAATATACTCCCGTATCCAAATCCCAATATTCAGTCTTACAGGAAATTATAACACGAATGATATCTGTAAGGGGTTTAATAAATTATGAAGAATCATGAGAGCTCAGGTCAGAACTACCGTTCAACAGAGAGATCATGACTCAACTTGGGTGTGTCCCCTTTAGAGGATCTTTTTTACAACAGCATTGCTAAGCAATTTTATTGTCTTATCATATATGCTGAGGGTGATGCTATGTTTCAAGCATTTGCAGAAAGTATTATTCGAGGACTAGGTCAGAACTTCCATTCAGCAGAAGTCCTGGAATAATACCCCAGATATCACTGAGTATAAAAACCTAGTATATCAGAAAAAGGAATCTTTCAAACGAGATTTCAGGGGTTACCTATATATCCAAGTAGTGTTCCCCACGAAATAAGCAAGTAAAGATTTAGGTTTATATCCCGAACAAATCTACTAAATGTGCAAAAACCTATCGGCATATCATCAGCGAGACTGTTTAATGCATTTAAACATTCCATTTCTTTAGCATATCGTGACTGTCAAGCCGATGTACTATCATTTTCCCTTTTTACACAAGCTCTTTTTCTGGTTTTCTATTGTTTTTGGATTTTGAAAATATCTCATGTTTTTGTATTTTTGTCATTTTTTATTGTTTTTGTATTTTCTGAAAAATTTACCCTATACTCCCCCTAAATACCAAAACAGGTAAAAAATCGACAAACCATTGCAGATTGCTTCTCAACATCATCTACAATGTCACCTTCATCAACGCCAAGAATCTCCTCCAACACCGATAACAGCTTCATACCGTTCAGTTTTAGCAAATATTGAAAACGTGCTTTATCAAATGCTTTGGTATGTAAATCAGCCTTTTGATCATCAGTGTGGATTTTCTCAATACGTATCAACTTCTTCTCGAAACAATCACGAATGAAGTGATGACGAATCTCTATGTGTTTCGTTTTAGCGTGATGAACTGGATTTTTAGTAATGTTAATTGCTGCCTCATTATCAACAAATATAGGGGTGTTTAGAAATTGCAAACCGTAGTCGCGCATCTGTTGCTGGATCCACAAGATCTGTGAGCAGCAACTGCTAGCAGATACATACTCCGCTTCACATGTGGATAAAGCCACAGAGGTTTGCTTTTTGCATTGCCAAGTGACCAATCGTGATCCAAAGAACTGGCACCCTGTTGTTGTTGATTTAGCATTAACTTTGCAGCATCCGAAATCGGAATCTGAAAACCCTTCGAGCGTGAAATCGCCTTCTCTTAGATACCACAACCCCAACGATGGAGTTCCTTTTAGGTAGCGCAATATCCTTTTCACAATCACCATATGCGAAGCTCTCGGGTTAGATTGAAATCTTGCTGCGAGGCAGGTTGGGTACATGATATCGGGTCTTGAAGCAGTCAAATACATCAGCGATCCGATCATGGAATGATACATCGTTTCATCTACCTTCTCTCCGGTGAGATCAGGGTTTATCCCATGATTCGTTGCTAATGGGGTGGAAGCTGGAGTAGAACCTGACATCCCGAATTTCTCCAAGATATCATGAACGTACTTCGTTTGATGTATGAAAATTCCTTTGGGTAGTTGATCAACATGCAGTCCCAAAAAGAATTTCATCTCACCCATCGATGACATTTCGAATTTCTGCTTCATAACGCTTTCAAAATCTTTGCATAGATCCTAATTTGTTGACCCTATATGATGTCGTCCACAAAAATCTGAACAATCAGAAGATGTCCGTCAACCTCTTTGGTGAAGAGAGTGGTATCCACTTTTCCACGAATGAAACTGTTGGCTAGTAGGTGTTAAGACAATGTCTCGTACCAAGCTCTCGGGGTGGTGTAAACCATACAGCGCTTTGTCTAGCAAATAGACCTTGTCTTTGTGGATTGGATCGGTAAATCCCGGTGGCTGACCGACATAAACCTCCTCTTTTACCTTCCAGTAAAGAAACGCCGATTTTACATCTAGCTGATATACTTTGAAGTTTTTCCATGATGAAAATGCTAGAAAGATTCTGATAGCTTCTAGTCGAGCTACAGGAGCATATACTTCAGTGAAATCTATCCCCTCCTGCTGACTGAAACCCTGGACTATGAGTCGAGCTTTGTTGCGAACCACAACTCATCTATCGTCTCTCTTACACTTGAACACCCACTTGGTGTTTATCTTCCTCTGACCATCTGGCAAATCCACTAACTTCCACACTCCCAATTTTTTGAATTGGCTCAGGTCCTCCTGCATTGCATTGACCCAAGAATCTTCAGTAAGCGCCTCTTTGTAAGTCCTTGGTTCAACCTGCGAGATAAAACAACTCAATGAGAATTCAGTTTGCAAAGGAGCAACTGTTGTATAAAAACATGTAAGCCCTTTATCAATATGTCTTCGAGTGCGAACGCCAGTCTGCAGTTCTCCAATGATCAACTCCTCTGGATGATATGAAAGAGTTCGTGGCATTACTTCGCCTGGAACATCCACATCACCTTCCAGATTAGTAGCATTTTGATTTGCATCTTGTTCACTGACTGGGTTTGTTTGACCTGAAATCTGAATTTTCTCCCCCTCAGAATCTAAATCACC
Source organism: Helianthus tuberosus (assembly GCA_030545235.1). NCBI lineage: Eukaryota > Viridiplantae > Streptophyta > Magnoliopsida > Asterales > Asteraceae > Helianthus > Helianthus tuberosus. The sequence goes on from JARYGA010021154.1 coordinate 10,657, forward strand.
ACGATCAAACACTGGCATGTTCTCAGATTCTTGATTATCATTCTGTGCCGACTGATTATCTTGAGCAACTTCATTTTGTTGGACATCATCATGTTCACCAGCATTGCTTGGACCTGCTTCATCATCTTTTGAAGTTTGTCTAGGTCTTCTTGAATACTCAGCTGGGAACCTTTCCTGCGATTCTTCATACTCTCTCAGAATATCCAACTCATCAAGAAATCTTCTTCTTCATCCTGTTCTTCTTCCATGTCAAACGAATCCCACAATTTATCGTAATTAAAACGCCATGAGTCACCGGGATTTTGAGGCGGCATAGAATACCCCTGACACTCAACATGTTGTGCTTCGATGATCTGCTTCATGCTTGGAACAAAGACACGTCTTTGTAACAATCCTATTGGATAACGTTCCTTCACCAACAATTCTACCACCTTGATTTCCTGCAAATCCCACGTAACCTCCATTGAAATTTCTAACATCATACAACAATGCAGTCTTCCCTGTCATATGTCGAGACGCTCCGCTATCCATAATCCATCTTGAAATAACTCTCGGAAGTTCCTGCACATATCACAAACAATTCAATAAAGATGCCGATTCATGCTTCACGATTACCAACTAGGAAGCTCCGGCAAGTCCAAAGTCTTTAGTGAGATTTTGATGCCACCCAAGCCTCTTTTGACTCGGGTAACTTGACTTTGATGTGAGTTTTAGCAGTGTAAAGTGGCGGGAAATTTTTATCATTCATTTTCAAACTTTCATTTGATCTAACCTCAACCTTTTTGTATAAGAAAAACTCGTCTATGTTAAGTTGACCGGTTGGTTGATTTTTCTTTTGAACATTCTTCTTCTCTGGTGGAGTAGAAGATTGTTTTTCCAACTTTTCATAATAATCCAAAGGAACATCCAACTTTACCGGTGTGGTAGAACACGATTGTTTTTCTGACACTAAAACCTTTGGTTTATCAACAACTTTTGGCTTCCATGTTTGTTGAGATGATGCAACTCGTTTGTAAAATTTATCATTTTTAGTTACCAAGTGCTTAACAGGTTCAATTTTGACTTTTTTTTTCTCATTTTTCAAAACATTCTCAACAACCATTGGAGCTTTTCCTTTTACATCAACCTTCTTCTGTCGATTCTCAACAACTTCAGTCTTAGGCTTGGAGTTGGTGCAATTTCTTGCAATGTGACCAACTTTGTTGCATCTAAAACACGTACGAGTATCAACTACCCGACTTATGCCTTCAGACTGATGTTGTGAGGCCCTCTTCTCAAAAAATTCTTCATTTGATTTCGAAAAGATTTCATTTTCCTCATCAGAAAGTGAACTTGAACCGTTCACAAACACTTTCTTTTCAGCAAACCTTTTGTTTTGAAAACTCCTTTTCTGATAACTCTTACCACCCTGATATCCACCCGACCAATTGTTTCGATTGTTGTTATAAAAAACGCGGTGGAACAACAGGTTTCTTATAGTAAGCTTTATCTTTCTCAAAATTCATTTGCCTTTTTGTTTGTTTTAAACTCTTTACTTCAGACAGATTGATTTCAACCATTTTGAACACATTTGTCAATTTTGAAACATTTACATTCTCCAGAGGAAACTCAGAATCCGAATACAACTTATCCGATCCAGCCATCTTGTACATCACAAGACCTGGTTCATCACCTAAGTTGTTTTTGGACTTTTGTTTCGGAATGTATTTGTTCAAGAAACATTCATCATCTCCAGCTGAATCACTATTCAAAACACTTTCAGCTGTGCTTTTAACAATCTCTGTCTGAACACTATCATCAGATGATGAAGAAGAAAATGTAACATCAATTAAATCAGGAAGTTTCACTTCATTTTCTTCCTCAAGATTAACCAACCCAGATTGCTTTTTCGAATAATTTTCAAGAACTGGTGGTGGAACTTGATGAAACCCGACCCCAGTTCCATCACAGTATACATCTTCGCCTGCTTTGTCTTTCCTGATGGGTTTGGGAATAATGTGTTGCAAAACAAAGCTTGCAGAGTTGTAACTGTTCAATTTCAAATTGATTCGTTCATTCTCAATCTTGGCTTCTTCAAACTGAAGTTTCAATTTAGCAATCTCATCCAATTGTTTGTTGATTAATTCTTCTTTGATTCTCAAAACACATTGCAATTGGCAATTTTCTTTGTATGTTTTACCATTTCTATCATCATTATCTTTAATCGTGCTTTTAAGCTTCTCAAATTTTTCAGTGATCTGACGATTTTCAAGAACTAACTTCTCATTTTCTTTCCTAACCTTTTCTTGATCAATTTTATCAATTTCAATTTTGTTAGTTAATTCTTTTAACCGTTCAGTTGAAGCTTTCACCATTTTGTCACGATCAAGGATTTGATCCTCAACATTTCTGACTTTAGCAGTCAGATCCTCAATCTTCTTACCTTTGAGATAAGTGTTTGTACTACAAACCTTGCATTCTTTGATGCAATTTTTGCAGTCAACATCACCACTGACCTTCTTACCTGACTCAGTCGTTTACGCGTTTGAACTGACTTGGCTTTTAGACTCAGAGACGGATTTAGAATCTACCTCTAACGTCTTAGCTGCCAGCACCTTGTCAGCCATCTTTCCCATGTTTTCAGCATTCAACTCCTGTGTCGTGTCAATGATTCCAGTGTCAATGTTCTTTGACTTCTCTTTCTCTTCTTTCTCCTTCTTCTCTTTCTCTTCTTCTTCTCCGCTTCCCCACCATTTCTTCTGCCAATAATCATCTTCAACTTTATACTCTTGGATTATGGTTTCTATATCAAGAGTGTTATGATCAATAGCAATGTTTCCATAGGGGTCAAGATAACACTCTCTGTCTGGATCCCATCTCATTGCTCTTTTTGCCTCAGAAAAGATACCAAATATTCTGATCAATTTGTTCGTGGCTAACTGCCTTCTGTAATTATACTTCTGTTCTTCAGTTCTGTTATCTTTCCAAGGAATAGGTTCATTTTTTTGCCATGAAAGCATATCCAACCGCATCCTCTTCAGGTAACAACTCACTCCATTCGTAACCTTCATCGTCGTGAATTACCGCAAGAGCTCTAGATTTTTCTTTGTTATCCTCAAGCTACTTCATCCTTGGTGGCTTCGATTTATTCTGATGATAAATCGCTTTCTTGTAGTAATCTTCTCTGAACGGGTTTTCAAACTCATCAGCATACGCGTTTCTGCATTCACGCTTAAAGTGACCTTTTTGTTTGCACTTGAAGCACGTCACCTTAGATTTATGAAAGCCCAACTTGGTAGATGGTCCACCAATTGACTTCCTCCCGGTTATCTCCATGAAACGCTGTGCTCGACGAACTGCACTGGCCATACACCACCTTATGTCGATTAGTTCCATCTCCTCAGGATCTATCTGATCATAATCTTCTTTTGTCAGGTTGGTGTTGCCTATCTTTCCTGCTACAAGACTTTCATAAGATTCTAGCACAGATGCTAGGAAAACCATCTGTTGTTTGGCAGACTCCTCGCTGAAGTTCTGAGCGTTCTTTAAGGGGGTGTTTGTTTTTGCTTATTACATCTGCAAAAAGCTTATGTCTGCCCGCCTGCAGACATAAGGCCTTAAAGACCGTTTGTTTTTTTTTTTCAAACAGATCTTAAATTAGCTTCAAACATCTTAAAAAAGAAGCTTTGAAACAAAGCTTCAAACATCTGCACATGTCTTCTTCTTCCCTTCTCACCTGCCACCGCCACCTCCGCCACCACCTCCGCCACCACCTCCGCCACCACCGCACCACCTCCGCCACCACCGCACCACCGTAGAGAGAGAGAGAAAGATCTATGTGAGAGAGAGAGAGCTGTGAGAGAGAGAGAGAGCAGTTTCTAGAGAGAGAGCAGTTTCTAGAGAGAGAGAGAGTTTCTAAAGAGAGAGCAGTTTCTGTGAGAGAGAGAGAGAGAGACCTGTGAGAAAGAGAGAGAGACCTGTGAGAAAGAGAGAGAGACCTGTGAGAGAGAGAGAGACCTGCGGTGGTGGTGGCGGAGGTGGTGGCGGAGGTGGTGCGGTGGTGGTGGTGGTTGTAGAGAGAGAGAGTTTCTAGAGAGAGAGAGCAGTTTCTAGAGAGAGAGAGAGAGCAGAGAGTGTGTTTTGTGGGTGAAGTTGTTTTTGAAGAAAAAAAAACAAACCCTCTTCTCCTTGCAGACTGCAGACATTTGGGCCACATCTTCTCTTGCAGATGCCTGCAGATGTAGTTCGCAGACTACAGACATTTTACATCTGAAAAAACAAACAGCACCTAAGTCTACAATGATGTTGCATTGAAATAAGTTCTTCGCATCAGACTGGTTTGAATTTGATGAAGACCCACTGTGATACCCACTGTGATATCCACTGCTTTGACTTTCTTTGTTTGTTGTGGAGACATTCTCAGCAGAAAATGCAGTCTTGGGAGATGTACTCTTTGGCATCATGTTCTTTGGATAATACAAATCCAAGTTCTGCTGATAAGATGAATGATTGACTTTGTGTGTCTTCTTCAATTCCAACTCGTGACTCTTTAGTCTCTCAATCAACAAGTCTACTGTCAACTCTTCTGGTGGCTTGATAGTATTCTTTAGCATCAACGCATAATATTGCCAATCCATCTCATCTGGTAATGCATCAAACAATTTGTCGACTAGCTCTTCTCGAGAATAGAAAATATCATGTCTCGCCAGTTCCAGCTTCAGATGCCCAAACCTCTCAATCATTTTACAAACTGATTCATTCTTTAAACAACCAAACAAATCAAACTCTTTTCTAAGTAGTTTCTTTTTGTTTTTCACAATTTCTTCGCTTCCTATACATTTATTTTTCAATTTGTTCCAGAGATCTGTAGCACTAGAGTATTCGATCAAAGATATTATATCTTCTCTGACAGACTGAAACAGCAACGCAATACATTTTTGCTCAGCAACAAACAAATCTATCTCCTCATTTGTTGTTAAGGTTTCACCCTTTTTGTTTCCATTATGGTATCCATTTTTTAGACTCTTCCAGCTGGGAAAAGCAAAGGCCATCAACCAATCTTCAAACTTCTTGGCCCACCGACTGTATTCTTCGATAGCCATCAACTTCGGGGGTTTGTTGTAGGTTCCGAAAGTACTTTCAACCTCCAATGCATCCGATAGCTTTTTCTTTGAATTTTGTGTGTTCTCATTGGTGTTACTTGAAGATGTATCATTTCCACCGTCTCCAGAAAACGCAAATACATCATAAAACGGATTGAAATCATCCATCTTGTACGTACCTGAAAAATCAGCAAACACTTAGAAAAATTTCGATATTTTTGAAACACAGCTAATTCGAGCGGAATCAGCTTTTGAATGAAATCACAGAAGATGTTCGAGCGAAATCAGCTAAATTCTGATTCGAGCGGAATCAGAATGTAACTCTCGAGCGAAATCAGAATTGATTTTCAGGCGAAATCAGAATCAATCTCGGGCGGAATCAGATTTTATCTGATTACGAGCGGAATCAGGATTGTGTTTCGAGCAGAATCAGATTTTTTTAAGTCTTTAGGAGCGGAATTAACTTTTTAGAGCGAAATCAGCGAAGAACTTTACGAGCGGAATCAGATTTTTAGGTGATTTTTACCATTTTTACTTCGAATTTTAATCTGATTCTTTCTAGGGTTTGTTAATTCTATGTTTTACACAATATACTAAAAAATCAAGCCATTCCGACCGTTGGAACTAGTTCAAATCAGAAAAATATAAGAAGAAGTGAGTAGAAATGAGAAATTCTGGTAGAATCAAGCTGCTATGGTATGAACTCCTCGTCCTGAGCTCTGATACCACTTGTTGGACCGTTTGCGTGACACTAAATGTCAGTAAAAGTAGTTCATCTTCGTTTACAAAGGCGGAATCAAAGTAAACGGAGTCACAACAACTTGTATCCTTTTAATCTCTTCTTTATTAATGATTTCCGAGACTTTACAAGTGTTTCTAACAATATTTTGGCAGAACCTCGTCTCACAAGCAATGACCTGATTTCGCTCCAATGTTACAAATGAGATCAACTGAACCCCTATATATAGACTGCCTGATTCCGCTCCAAACCATAAATGCATTACCAGCGGAATCACCAAATACTATCAAGAGCGGAATCTGCAAGTATCTCAGGAGCGAAATCACCTACATTAGACCTATAGGAGCGAAATCACAAACATACATAAAATCCGGATTTCGCTTCAAATGACATGTATGTCATTTGGAGCGGAATTACAAACTAAACCACTTTTCATGATTTCCAACTCCGAACATCCTATCTAGACCTAAGACTCAATAAAGATGTAGTCAGCAGACATTTAGTGCACCAACATTACTGTTTAACAATAAGTGACATATACATGAGTTATGGACCAGTATGATAAATTCGGTATGTGCTACATGTAAACTGTGTAACCATGTGTGATTTACTGCGTGCAAATATGTGAATTGAATGACTATGAAACTGATATCGTTTGGTAACCACGGTAGGGGGTTGACCAACTGGATGGGTAATTAAAACATACCGATAAAATCCAAGTTGAGTTCACTACTCTTGAGCATGCGTCCTGGTGGTTGGGACAGTCAATGGGTATCCCGGGGAGGGATAAGTCTTTTGGGTAAAACTGGGATGTTGGATAATAATCTCACTCTATCACTCTTAAGTCCCATCTTTTTGTTACCGGAGAGGTAGCGGGGTATTAGTTGGTAGCGCTACTTAGGTTTGGAACCCTCACCCCGTACCAGAGAGGACGGGTGTGAACTAATGACCCAATCATGCCCAGTGCTTTGTTAGGAGCACTGGGGAACGGGCAAAACATACATCAGGAGCCGTCTTGTTCAGTATCAAGATATTATCAACATTACTTTTGGATTTATTAATGAACTGGAATATACACTTGGTAACTAACGTTTTCGAAAAGCTCTGAACTCACCAGCGTTGTCTGACACACTTGTTGCATGCTCGCAAGTCGTTAGGTGCAGTGGATGAGGAACTTGCAATCTGGATGGCTGGAGTGGTCATGGTCATGTCACTGAGGATTGCTTGAATGTTATTTAAACACTGCTACATTTGGTTTTGAGAATACATTAAACATTATTTTGTCATTTGCTTCCGCTGTCACTATTTAACTTGGATTACGTTTTATGAATGTTTTATTTAATGAATGGAAATTTTGTTAAACATCTTATGGTTAGTTCAATGTGATTGGTGGCTAGATCCTGGTACGTCACATGCCTAGCGGGGTTACCGCATGTGGTATTTTGGGGGTGTGACAGCGAGCACATAGGTTTGGTGTGAGTGTCAGATTCATGGCTCATTTACATGTTGAAATAACTCGTACAACTTCGTTAATCGATATTAGAAAACCTTGTTTTGTAAAATGTTTGTATTGTAAAATGATTAACTAATTCAAACAAGTTAGTTATAGTTTATAAAATCTCGTTGCCATGGATCTTAACCCAAAACATTTGTTTAAGTAAACCAAATCGTAAATCGTTCTCGTAATAAAACTTGTATGGTTTATATCGTTTAGTAATCATCGTTGCGTGACATCATTTTAAAAATCATTCGTCCAAGTGAACTAAATAACGCTACGAAATGTAATACGATAAAAGCACTTATATATAAGAAGTACCAGCGACATATCTACCATGATTTTATTACGTTACACCCATCCCGTTATCTAATCACAACCAAAAACCAATCGTTCATTCAAATCATTTAACTTATTCAAAATCGTCCAATCGTTCAAAATCATTCAATCGCTCAAAATCGTTCAATCGTTCAAAATCGTTCTCGTTTTAATTGTGAAAACTACTTTTGGTCGTCTCGCTTATAACATTCAAACCTTCGTAACTCGTCCATCGTTCAACTCTTATTAACAAACCACCAAAGGGTAAGTTAACAATTAACAGGTTCAGTCGTTACCCACATAACCCCCATACATAACCATGGGTGCAGTCCGATAACGGGTTTTGTCAGATCCTATGGTACCATAACCGAATACTGGCCGGCTTGGCAAAAGCTAATGAATGTCATTCGTTATGTAAATACGTACAACAAGTTCGTTCACATTATCGAAATCATTATTGTTTAATATAAACCATAGTATTCGTTTTTGAAATCATCGTTGAAAGCATCGTAATCTTTTAACACATACGAATCACCCCAAAACAATCGAAAACAGTAAAATAGGGGAACTATGTACTCACATCGTAGTGCAAAGTATCCTTGATTAAGTGAACTAACAAAGCTTTAGCAAACCAAGGAAATCAAATAACACCTAGTAATCAGATCGCTAAGTTAATAAATCGACACCTAAATCGGAAGATCGGGTAGAATGAGGCCTTGTAAACCAAATGAGTATTGGAACTCATGTGATAAGGTTTAACAAAGCCTACATTCTAAATCGAAACCTATCCTAAGTGCTTTCGATCCGTTACGACTCATTAAGGTAGCTTACGCTACTTTAATGCGTCGTTCGCGCAAATGCGCGTTCGAGACGCCTAACTAGCCCTATGACAAGTATTATATGCCCTAACATGTTTAAATATGTTGTATAATCAGTTTAGGTGACAAAAGTTAAGTTACATATGCTTAAAATCCAATTATGCATGAAAAGGGCATTTTGGTCATTTTCCTAAGGCATAATGATGTGTGTAAAATGAAACATATAAATTACATCAAATGAAGCATAAAACTAACCCTTTTTTAGTACTAATGTTGGAAAAAGTGTGTTTTTGTCTTCCTTTTGTATTTTCAGGGATAAATGAACTTAAATGAACAAAAGAAGCAAAAATGCAGCCAAATCTAACAATAATACAAGAAAAGAAATAAACGTGGCATGCCCGACCCCTCGACAGTATCTTCCCAAGCAAAAAAACAAGACATCAGAAGGCTGAACACGCCCCGTGCTCATTGAACACGGGGGCGTGCCCAAGTGTCTGCAGAAAAGACAAAGTGGTAGAAGCTTCTATTTCCCAACACGGGGGCGTGCCCAGCGGACACGAGGCCATGGTCAATGCTAAGATTCGCAGAATCCAAGAAAATCTTGATAGTACAGATACGCTTCTGCACACGGGGCCGTGCCCAAAGGGCACGGGGGCGTGGTCAACTAATGCAGACAAACTGCAATTAATGAAGAAAGAGAAGATGTGTGGACACGGGGCCGTGCCCAGCGGGCACGGGGCCGTGTTCGGGCTTCAGTGCAGGCTATAAATAGGGGTACTTGGTTCATTGTAAAGGAATCCCTTTGCAAACCACCTCTCTCACACTTCACACACCCTCCACCACTATCATCCATCATAGATTGTGTGTCGTAGTCTCGTGTTCCAAGATTGATAGTAAGAGTTCTTGACAATAAATGGCCATGTTTGCCTAAGTCTCTTACATCACTTGGTGAAGACAAGCATTTAGTGTAATACTTTTGTTTTTAATCTTTTCGCACTTTTTATTTGGTTTTGTATTAATGACTTTAATAACTAGTTTCTTATGTTGAAGGTGAAACTTCCTTATCATTTGTCCGTGGTGTTTTGGCGTTATTTTACTGTCTATATAAAATAAAAGATTTACACCATTCATATCTCCACGGTCTATATGGAGATATGTTGGCTACCTGGTCGGGGGTTAAGGGAATGGTTTGGTAAGGTTCTTGCCTTGTTCAGTGTATAGATCCTGCAAGGACCTGGGTCAAGCTTAGTAGGACCTCCTTCAATACCTACTGGTATTGGATGGCGGGGGTGAGAATTTCTTGATCCCCTCATATGTAAACTACTATTAATACATTAACCCGGCTACTTGGGATTGTATCCCTGATTACTCAAACAACTTAGCCGAGGGTAACATCACCTTCAAAAGAGGGGCCTACCACATTACGCATTAATAACTTAATTAATTATCTTCTAATAATCCAACCCTTTAGGATTGTATCCTTGCTGACTCAAACTACTAGGTTGAGGGTAACGTCACCTTCAAAAGAGGGGCCTACTACTATAACTAAGATAATCTCTTAAAAAGTGCAAAAGTGCGGAAAACATCAAAGGTTACACTAAAGGCGAGTCGGATCCAAGTGATTCATCTTGTCTATCTGTTTTATTTTTATTTTTATTTTCAGCATTTTTAGTTTTTATTTTCATATTTAAAGCCTTTTCTAAATTTTTGATTTGATTAGACGTTGAGGATAAACCGGTATTAAAAGCTCTTGTGTCCTTGGACGACCTCGGTATCTTACAAACGTTATACTACGCTCACGATGGGTGCACTTGCCCATATGTGTGTTTAGTGTTAGTAAAATATCGTGTTTTATAAATTTAAAACTTGACTAAAGTGTTAAAAAGGGCTAAAAGTATATATAAAAACGTATAACACACCGCACACATCAAGTTTTTGGCACCGTTGTCGGGGACACAAGGATTTTAAGAAAGCTTAAAATTGATGGCCTAATCAGTTTTTCAAAACCTTTTTAAAACGCGAGCACATTTTCTGCATTTTAGTTAGTTTTTGCATTTACAGTAGACTGAACACGGGCCGTGTTCACTGAACACGGGGCCGTGCTGCACATTTTTTCAAAACTCCCAGATACGGAGTCTGAACACAGGGTCGTGCTCACTGAACATGCCCCTGTGCTGCACAAAACCAGTCACTTTTATTAAAACGCCCAGATACAGAACCTGAACATGGGTCGTGCTCACTGAACATGGGGCTGTGTGCAGCCTCTGTTTTCGTTTTTGTTTTTGTTTTCTGGTCCAGAGACTCTGTTGTGATCTGCTAAGTGATTCTTATGGATCAATACTCAGGAGATTACAACTACCACTATAAGGAGGATGATTATTGGGAAGAGTATTGTACTATGTGTGGCAACCCTCATTCGGTGTAATATTGTGACTTATTTCAACCATCCCCTTCATACAACCACTATGAGGAGCCCAGGTACAAGCCATCAACTTTATACACACCCTATGAAGAACCAAGGTATGAACCTTCTCCCTCATACTCATATTTTGATGAACCAAGGTATGAGCCTTCATACTCATACTTTGAGGAAGCAAGATATGAGCCTCCACCTTCATATGCTTACTATGAGGAACCATGGCGTAAACAACCCACCTCATATGAGTATTATGAAGAACCAAGTTACGACCCTTATCCATCATATACTTACCATGAGGAACAATGGTGTAAACCATCTACCTCATATGAGTACTATGAGGAACCAAGGATCGAACTTCCGAATTCAAGCTTTGATGATAATTATTCAACTCACTTTGACGAACCACCAACTATTTCCCCGTAGCTGAAAAGATAATAGAACACCTTAAAACTATCGAGCGCTATATAAAAGAAGCCCGCGCAAGGGAAGAATTAACTCGTAATAAAGAAGAGACAGTTGAAGAGGTAAAAATGGAAGAACAAATAAGTGAAAAGCTGACACATGAGTTAAACAACGAAAAAGGTGAGTCTGACAATGTTAAAATTCAAGAAGAGTTTAAAGAAATTAATCTCTTGTCACCTTCTTTTGAAAATCATTGTTTAGTACCCACTCATGCTAAGTTTTTAAAAGAGTTAAACACTAACACTAAAATTGATGAAATGGTAAACATTAAGTTAACAAATGATCAAACTACGCTAATAAAAGAAGATCCATTTGAAATTAACATTACACCGGTTCCATGTTTTTTTCAAAATTCCTTTATTAGTAATATTACAATTGATAAAGATCTTTGTGTTAATATAATGTCGAATTACATTTTCGAAAAATTAACTATTGGTGATTTTCCTCCACTTTAAATACCCATTTTTCTATCTAATCGGAAAACAATAAAATCAATGGGGATAGTTGAAGATGTGTTAGTCCAAACAAATCACACGGTGGTTCCAACCGACTTTGTCATCCTTGATGACGCTCCACTTGTGTTGGGACAACCTTTTGTGAAACCCACAAAGCTTTGATTAATCGGAAGAAAAACAACTTACCCATTCAATTAGGGGCCTTCAAAAGGTGTGTCGATCTTGAACGATCAATGAAATATCCAATCGGCAATGACGACTCCCTAATTGAAGATGATCCAAAACCACCCGATAAGGAGGGTCTAGCCAAGGACCCTTATAAACGTGGCGCACCACGGAGGCATTCAATGGAACTATCCTTAGTTTTAGATTAGTTTAACTTTTATGTTTTCTAGTTAATTTTATTTTTCAGGAATAAAGCACACTCGAAATGGTGATGGTTACTAAGGGAAACTTGAACCCACACCCCATGCACAAAAACAGCCTCCCGACAATTTTTCTTCATTACAGCAAGTTCAGCACGGGGCCGTGCTCAGCCCAACACGCCCCGTGCCCAAGGATCTGCAGAAAACGCCCAGTTCAGGTATCTGGACACGGGGCAGTGTTCACTGAACAAGCCCCCGTGCCCAGCCTTCTTTGAAATTTGATACTGGCAGTCTGACCACGAGGCCGTGCTCAGCCCACCACACCCCGTGTTCAGCTACCCAGTAACATAAAATCTTGTTTTTAACCCACTTTTACCCAGGCATATATACTACCTATCATACAACTACTCAAACGATGTGACCATAAGGTATAACCTCGGAAGGTTATTCCCTATACAACTACGGTCACCTAATATGTTTGGTCGGATCCTAATGATCGACCAAACGGTTCGGGTTCGAAAGTATAAGCGATTGTTTAGATCGCTTACCTTTACGACCCTAGACAAGCACAAAACTAAAAGTGACGAGCTAAGCATGTTAAAACATGCTTAACTAAGTTTAGAAAACAGGTTTGGTATCAAAACAAACGGTTTTGATACCTAAGAGTAGTTTGGTTACAAAATACGCAAGAATGCGCATTTTGGCCGAAACTACGACTCGTCACTGAGCCTAGATAACGTGGTAATCAGTAGGTATAGTCACTAGGGACTATAACCATCATGATTACGCTCACGTTATGAAGTTTAAACGAACTTCGCGTTGACCATAAACTGGTCAATGCAGAAAGTCAAACGCAGTTTGACTTAAATGCTAAAACGAATGAAAAGAACGAAAGAACACTTACAACGGGTCCCCGCAAGTTTGATTTCCAAGTAATCTCAGGTAGGAAGTGTAAAAACACAACCACTTAGAGAAAAACTCAGATTTCAAGTGGGTTTGCAAGTGAAGGGTGGGGGTATTTATAGTAAATGGACAACCGTTAGGATCGTTTCTCGTAATCCGGGCTTCAATCTCATCCCTACACTTGTTGAAATTTCCATGGACACCAAAATGGCCCCTCATTATCAGGAAGAGGCAAGTGCAAAAGGGTTAGGGAGTGCTTAATAGCTGTTAACAGCTATTTTAGAAGCTTTTGATCAACTGGGAGTCCCTTACGGACCGTAAGGTTGAGGGCTTACAGTCCGTAAGCCATCAACTATGCTGAAATGACAGTTTTGGTCCCTGTTATGCATTAAAGCCATTTCCGACACGTTTAAGGCCCGTTAACCCCATTTCAAAGCCCTAAAATGAAGTTAAAGTAGAGGGAACTTAAAATGTGCTCAAAAATATCTCGTATGTCGGTTCGTTTGGCCGTACGATCGCGATGTTCGCTTAATTACGACGGAATGCGCATAAGCGCGAAAAACTATCCAAATTGCGTGACGAATAGATTTTTCTTATGCCAAACACTAAAATAAAATATTTCAGTGCTTACATAAATTTTTGGATGTTCGGATGTATTCAGAACGTGAGTTATGCGCGAAAATGCAAACTTATGCACTTTTTGACGCTTTTAGTCCCTGAATGACCCAAAAGTTTATTTTAGCACACCGAACCCCTCAAAGCCTATTTCTAAGCTATGTAAAGGATATTTAGGGTATGTTTAACTTATGGTCATGTTTTGGAATGTCTGTTATAGTTCAAATTGGCATACTTTCACAGTTTGTCAAATTTAGTCCCTGTAAGCGAAATAACTTGATTTCGGCATACCAAACTGTTGATGCACGAAATGTCTGTTGACTACGTCTACTTTAAGTCTTAGGTCAAGATAGGTCAACATAGGGTCTTGAAAATCAAAATCATGTATTATGTTGATAGGTTCGTTTTTGTGAACATGTGTTGTCATAGGTTCGCTTATGTGTCAGATAGGTCCGCTCATAAGGTCTTTAAGTGGTTCGCTTATAGGGTCAAAGATAGGTTCGCTTATATGTCAACATGTAGGTTCGCTTATATGGACTGTCCATATAAGCGAAACCACATAGGCTATATATAGGTCATTGGAGCGAACCTGATCAGTTATTCATGTACGTTGGAGCGAACCTGTTGAGAGCTTTTGGGGTTGAACCTTTGTCAAATTGTAATCAGAAAGCTTTAATAGAGAGGAAATTGAAAGGAATAGCTGTTGTAACTTCATTTACGTTGATTCCGCCTTCGTACATGAAGATGAATGTTCTCAACTGACTGTTTAGGGTCGGATCACGGTCCAACAAGTGGTATCAGAGCTTCAGGACGAGGAGTTCATACTACTACAGCTAATTCGACAAAATTCTCTCACTTCTACTCATTTTCTCTCATACTTTTTCGATTTGAGATAGTTCCTACGGTTGAAATTGTCTGATTTTTTAGTATAATGTGTTAAATACAGTAATAACAAACCCTTGAGAAGTTCAGGCTTAAAATCGGATTAAAAGTGACCTAAAACTGCTCGTGAATAGGTTCCGCTTTTCTGTCAATATTAGAGGTTCGCTTTTTAGGTCCGCTTATTAGGTCATATTTGTTGGAGTTCCGCTCTAGAGGTCCGCTCATAGTTACAGTTATTTGAGATCCGCTTGTGTGGTTCGCTCATTGTGACTTTGTAGAGGTTCACTTGTGTGGTTCGTTTGTTGTGACATAGTCTAGTTCGCTCTTGTGGTTCGCTTATACAGACAACACTTAGGTCCGCTTATTTGAACCTGATAGTTCCGCTTATACGATCTGAGGCGATCCGCTCAAACGAACCTTGTAGATCCGCTCGAACGGACATTGTAGATCCGCTTATTTGATCATATACTGGTTCGCTCATTTGAACATTGGAGGCCCGCTCATCCGAACATATATAGTTCCGTTTATTTGAACATCTTGCACTTTCGCTTATACGAACACTTTTGATTTCACTTATTCAGACATACCCAGTTTCGCTTTTCTGTCACATTTCTCAAAACCTTTGGAAATTTGTCTAAGTGTTTGCTGATTTTGCAGGTACATTCACGATGGATGATATTTTCTTGAATCCGTTCAGCGACATGTACGCGTTCACAGGAAATTCCGGAAATAATGATACTTCATCAAGCAAAGAAAATGAGAATCCACCGAAAGAAAAGAAAAAGGAAGCTTGGGAATCTGAAAGCGCCTTTGGAACCTTCAATAAACCTCCAAAGCTAATGGCTATTGAGGAATACAGTCGGTGGTCAAGAAAGTTTGAAGACTGGTTGATGGCATTTGCATTTCCCAGTTGGAAAAGTCTGAAAAACGGTTATGCCAATGGAAACAAAAATGGTGAAACTTTAAGATCAGCTGAGGAGATTGATTTGTTTGTAGCTGAACAAAAGTGTGTGGCATTGTTATTTCAATCCGTCCAGGAAGACATTATTGCTTTGATCGATTATTCAAATGCAAAAGATCTTTGGGAAAAGCTAGAAAAGAAATGTATAGGTAGTGAAGAAATCAAGAAAAACGAAAAGAAACTACTTAAGAAAGAGTTTGATATGTTTGGGTGTTTAAAGAACGAGTTAGTTTGTAAAATGATAGAAAGGTTTGGTCATCTGAAGCTGGAATTAATAAGACATGATATCAGATATCCTGAAGAAGACCTTATCGACAAATTGTTCGATTCGTTGCCTGACGAGATGGATTGGAGATATTATGCGCTGATGCTGAAGAATACCATTAAAGCACCAGAAAAGTTGACATTAGATTTGCTGATTGAGAAACTCGAGAGTCACGAGTTGGAACTGAAGAAGACATACAAAGTCAATTACTCATCTTACCAGCAGAATTTGGATTTGTATTATCCAAAGAGCATGATGCCAAAAGCAACTTCTCCAAAGACTGCTTTTTCTGCTGAAAATGTGTCCACAGCAAGCAAAGAAAGTCAAAGTGGTCAAAGCAGTGGAAGTCACAGTGGTTATCACAGTGGATCTTCATCAACTGGAAGTCATTCTGATGCAAAGAATCATTTTCAATGCAACATTGCAATAGACTTGAAGAATGCTCAGAATTTTGATGAGGAGTCGGCCAAACAGCAGATGATCTTCCTAGCATCGGTGTTGGAATCGTATGAAGGGTTAGTAGCTGGGAAGATAGGCAACACCAACCTGACGAAGGAAGATTATGATCAGATTGATCCGGAGGAAATGGAGCTGATCGATATTCGTTGGGCTATGGCCAGTGCTGTTCGTCGAGCACAGCGTTTCATGGAAATTACTGGCAGGAAGACAATTGGTGGTCCATCTACTAAGCTGGGGTTCGATAAGTCCAAGGTGACGTGCTTCAAGTGTAAGCAGAAAGGTCACTTCAAGCGAGAATGCAGAAACGCTTATGCTGATGAGTCGGAGAACCCTTTTAGAGATGATTACTACAAGAAGGCAATATATCATCAGAATAAATCAGAGCCGCCTAGATTGAAGCAGGTTGAAGACAACAAAGAGAAATCAACAGCTCTTGCGGTGA
>JARYGA010021155.1:0-44503 GCA_030545235.1 Helianthus tuberosus
ACCATAAGTTAAACACAACTTAAATATCCTTTATATAGCTTAGAAATAGGCTTTGAGGGGTTCGGTGTGCTAAAATAAACTTTTGGGTCATTCAGGGACTAAAAGCGTCAAAAAGTGCACAAGTTTGCATTTTCGCGCATAACTTACATTCTGAATACATCCGGACATCCAAAAATTTATGTAAGCACTAAAATATTTTATTTTAGTGTTTGGCATGAGAAAAATCCATTCGTCGCGCCATTTGGATCGTTTTTCGCGCTTATGCGCATTCCGTCGTAATTAACCGAACAACGCGATCGTACGGCCAAAAGAACCGACATCCGATATATTTTTGAGCACATTTCAAGTTCCCTATACTTTAACTTCATTTTAGAGCTTTGAAATGGGGTTAACGGGGCTTAAACGTGTCAAAAACGCATCGAAAACCAAGTTTTGAGGCTGCAGGGACTGAAACTGTAAATCTGCCAAACTAGGTCCTTACGGACCTCAACACTGATAATGTTGAGGTCCGTAAGCAGGGGCCAGATGCAGCAAAACGTTTTTTTCAGCTGTTAGCAGCCCTTAACCCCTCCAAAGGGCCAATGCCAAGTGTCAAAACCCTATGGTGAGTGCCAAATCAGTTACCACAACATTCCGACAAGTGTACGGGCGAGATCATTCCCTCTTTTCCAAGAAACGATCCTAACGGTGAACCGAAAACTATAAATACCCACCTCCACCCTTCACTTTCCTCACTAGAATCTGATCAATTGTGCTCTAAGTTGAAACCTTTGTTTCATACCTGAGCTATTTTGATCTAGATTAGCATTCGGGGACCCTTTGTAAGTGTTCCTTCGTTCTTTTATGCTTTTCGAGTCCGAAAGTCAAACTTTGTTTGACTTTCTGCATTGACCAGTTTATGGTCAATGCGAAGTTCGTTAGAACTTCGCAACGTGATTGTAATCACGATGGTTATAGTCCTTGTGACTATGCCTACTGATTACCACGTTGTCTAGGGTCGTAAGGGTAAGCGACTTGATCAGTCGCTTATGCTTTCAAACTCGACCCATTTGGTCGATCATTATGATCTGACCAAATACATTAGGTGGCCATAGTGTATAGGGAATAACCTTCCGAGGTTATACCTTATGGTCGCTTCGTTTAAGTAGTTGTATGATAGATAGTTTATATGCCTTAGATAAATTACCATAATACCCTTTTCATGTATAATTGGTAATTAAGCATATGTAACCTAAAATTTTGCCACATGACTGATAATGTAACATGTTTAGGCATATAACACTTGTCATAGGACTAGTTAGGCGGTCCGAACGCGTTTCACGCGAACGACGCGTTAAAGTAGCATAAGCTACCTAAACGGGTCGTAATGGGTCGTAAACATTTAGGTTATGTTTCATTTAGTATGTAGGCTTTGTTAAACCATATGACATGAGTCTCCATACTCATTTGGTTTACGAACCCTCATTCTATCTAAGTCTTCCGATTTAGGTCCGGTTTATTAACATAGTTACCTATATTAGGTGCCGTTTGATTCCGTGATCTCTAGCATTGCTTGGTGGTCATCTTAGGACTTCTGAGCAATCTCAAGTGAGTACATAGAACCCCTCTTTTACTGTTTTCCAAACTGTTTTGGGGTGAAACACATGTGCCTACTTGTTACTTTCATGCTTTCCTGTTTTCACATCATATACCTGCTATGTTTGTTAGTACATTATAGTACATGATTTCATTACATTTCATGCTATCTATGTCCATTGTGTGCATACTTAGTACATTGTTTTACATTACATTCTGCTATGTATGTTGACTGATAGCATGCTAGCACATTGATTTACATGACTTTTCTGCTTTGTATGTTAACTTAGCATACTTAGTACATTGTTTTCATATGACATGTACACAATTGCTATAACATTTGGTTTGCACAAACGAGACTTATATACGTTATTAACATTAGCTACGCCGCTCGGTAGTAAGTACTGGTACCATAGGACTTGACAAATCTCATTCCTGACATCTCGGGTTTTGTTTGGATGTAAGGAATGACTGAATCCGAAAACATTTCTTTTGATAACCTTGACTGAAAGGGTTATCCGACTGTCTCAAGGCTTGAATGCATGCGTTAACTTACCACATAAATGTTTGTATCAATGTAACATGCATTACTTTGCAAAACATAACTTTTTGATATATTCAAAATACTTTGTTTTGTACATTTCTACATTTGGATTTTGTGACAATACTTTACTTACAATACATAACATTTGATACACATTACTTGACTACTTTTGGACTTATAAACATTTGACATGGCTTATACAAGGACTTTTGACTATTGGTTTAAACATAGACTTTATACATTGGTAGTTTGTTTAGGTGATTTAAGTAACGAGGCGTGTGTAATATGATACAAGCATGGTGGATACGCCGCTAGTACTTCCTATATATAAGTGTTTGTATGGTATTACATATCGTAGCGTTATTTGAATCATCTCAATTTGAGACATATAACATTTTATATAAATAACATATTTTTCACAAGACTTTGGTTTACAAACAATTTACTTTATACAACTCATTTTACTTGGTTATACATTTAACCACGCATTATTATTTTATTTATACATATCATTCGATCTTATCGCTTTTTAAACGATTTACAAAACAAAACAATTTACAAGGTTCATGACTGACTTTTGATAAACAATTTTTTTCTAAACTTATAAGTCATGAATCCTATTTTCACAAACCTATATATCTCACGGGCATTTTTATGCTGACGTACCTATTTTCACATGTGTTTTCAGGAGCTTTTGCATAGGATGATGATCGTGACACTAGGGCGGACCTGTGCCTTAGAGACATAAAATGAAAATAGACTTAGTTTAATTATGTTATAAACTCTTTGATTCCTGTTTAAAACAATGTAACTCTTATGTTGATAAATAAAATACAACTTTGTATGCCATGGTTATGAAACAATTAATTCTGTTACAACACTCCCCGACGTTTTCCGCCACGTTTTGTATGTTATACGTGGTCGGGGTGTGACAGAAGAGTTGGTATCAGAGCCAATGGTTATAGGGAATTAGGTTATTAGTAATTCTTTGACCTAGACTATAACCTTTCTAGGACCCTAACACAAGTTATCTTGTGTTTAGATCTTAAAACATGCACATCACCTATCCTTAGGTGATTATCAAAACAAAAAAACCAAATTTTCCGAAACGATTTTTGAAAAACAACCTTCTGTTTTTGAATGATTTATTACAAGGTTTTGAACCCTCTGTTATAAGGTTTTTAACCCTCTTTTGTAAGGTTTTGAACCCTTCCAGTTTAACTAAAATTTTTGGCTTATTGCCTTCAAATTTTCAAAATCTCGTCAAAGTTTTGGGTTCTAAATAGTGTGAACACGTGCAAACTGGAAGAGTGAATGCCTGTATTCTGGGTTTTCTGTCTAGGCAAGCACTTCGTATATATCTCATCAGACGCGAGACCAGTTGTGCTTACCTGGGAATTCTTGGGATGAGTGTTCACTTATAGGCGAGCATGTCTTCGCGATACATTATTTTTAATCCAATTACTTTGATTAGTCACTGTGTGTCGTTTGTTTGCTTGGTAATGCGGAAAAATGACCACCATCTTTTCTTTGTTGATTTTATTTCATCTCATTCTCTTCATCCAATCATCTCACTCGTTTCCTTTCATGTTTCCCTCTTTTAGAATGCCTCCTCGACGCGAACACCAGATAGCGACTGCCGAACTGGCAGAAATCATTGCGCAGCAAATGGCTGCTCAATTCCCAATTTTCATTGCTCAAATGAACCAAGCCAACAACAACAACAATGCTCCATGCAAATTCAAGGATTTTAACTCGGCTAAACCACTCAAGTGTAGTGGTTCTGAGGGAGCGACTGGGCTTCTTCAATGGTTCGAGAGCATTGAGAATACTTTCTGCCACGTGCAGTGTCCTGACAATCGCAAGGTCGAGTTTTCTTCAAGTGTGTTTCAGAAGAGGGCTCTCACATGGTGGAACGGGGTTATGAGAGACCGTGGTGCAGAAGTTGCTCTAGCACAAACTTGGGCCGAACTTAGGGCCCTTATGATGAGGGAGTTCTATCCTCGTCATGAACAGCGAGCGTTGGAGAAAGAGTTTGATGACTTGAAACAAGACAGTGGCGAGCACAGGGGATATACTGATAGATTTGAGGAGTTGAGTCTGCTTTGCCCGACTATGGTTACCCCACTCGACAAGGCTATCGAAAGGTACATCGACGGCCTACCTGACTCAGTATAAGACATCATTACTGGTAGTAACCCTACCACACTCCGTCAGGCAATCGAGTTATCAGCGACATTGACCGAGTCACAGATTCGGAAGAATAAGTTGCATAGGAAGGGTGACAAGGGCAAGAAACAGTCGTCTGACAAGGAAGATAGCAAGAAAGGTCAAAACAAGAAGGGAAAGAATTCTGGAGGGTCTAGGAAGCGGAAGGCTTCCCAAAACTATGCCGTTACTGCACAGGCTCAAGCTGCACCAAATCAGCCCGCGCAACCACTAGCCAAGAAGCCTTATCTTGGTACTGCACCTTTGTGCAACAGGTGTAACGGCCATCACCTACCACATCTCCAATGTCGTCATTGCACTAACTGTGGAAGAATTGGTCATCTTGCCGCTACTTGCCGCATTCCTGCTAACCAGAACCATGTCACACCCTGGCTTTGCGAAAGCGTGGTTAATTTGGTGTGACTTCTTAATACCATAGCTTAATCATAACAAAGCTATATGAAATAAAAATCATGCAAGATCATCCATAGATTTAAGTTTTAAAACCGATATAACATAACATTGTCTTAGAGACTACAACTCCAAAACATAAAACATTGTTTTTGAAAGACATAAACATCAACATGAATAAAACGCAGTTTAAGATTTGTGACTCGTCCAGGAAAAAGTCACATTTCCTAAACCGGGATGACCTCGGAACCCATATGCAGCGGGAAAACACAACATACCGCGCCAGATCTTTAATTCCCTGAAATACATGTAAGTTGAAAAATCAACAATAATGTTGAGCGAGTTCATGTGTAAGTGAGTAAATAAACCTTTGTATGTATAAAAATCCTGGTATGTAGCAAATAAGGAAAAAGAGATCACCAACGGTTTGCAAGGCCATTGATATGTGTGAAGTGCAAGTAGGAAGACTCAAACCTAGCAGATTTATGCGTTGGGTACAAAGTCACCCCGAGGTCCGTTCTGTGTTGGGCCTGGGGTTGGGCTCGCTACACCCAAATAGATCTACCGCTCCTGCCCCTCGGTCCTACCTTGAGGATTAATGGCCTCAAGTTTCTGCCTACCCACTCACATGATCTGAATAATAACCCTCCTTACGCTAACCATACCATGTAAAAGTACTTGTAATCATAGTAACATGTATTTCACCCCCGCAGTTTAGAAAACTGAAAACAGTTAAGAGAAAAGGGGGACATGAACTCACAGTGGTGCGTCTCTACCAAGTATACCTCCTGATCAAGCAGCTGTGCGACGACCTACACGTACTAAGTCTATTAGACAGACGGCCGTGCCTTGGCTTAAGGTTTAAGTTGTTGGGAAATAGTTAGACAACTATTTCGTGTTTATATTTTTGTAAATACTTGGTAATTATTCTCCTTCCCAAGGATGGGGGATTTAATACATGTGCGTTCGTAAACTTCGAAATATATTATTAAGTCTCACTTAATATGTTTTATTTCTTCCTTCAAAATATAATCGTTAACATTCGGTAATATTATTTTTACCCTAAAAATAATATTTGTATAGTTCACAAAATAATCATAAAAATTCACAAGTGTTGTTACTAAATATATACTAAATATATATCTTAGCAAGTTTTTATTTTGTGAAAATCCCACCTCCTATAATTAGAAATCTTGTAATAAAGTTATGGCGAAATCTATAATTTGAAAACACGTTAAAAATGTATTTATAACACTTGTAGTGAAAATATTTCTAAGTGTTAGGTTTTTGGAAAAATTTCGCCAGAGTTTCCTCTGTAACTGGAGGTGGCCACGCTTTCAAGCGTATCATTTTCTTTTACAAATCAAACCAACAATTTTCTCAATCCACAATAAACAATATTCAAACCATCAAACTAGTCAAACTAGATGTAAATCGCAAAAATTACATGAACTTGTAGTTTTTCCAAAAATATGTAGTAAAGCTCCTTACTTTTAGTGTATCTTTATATAAGTCCATCCGGTTTCGTAAAAGTCTCGTTTTTAAAGAAATTCCATCTTTACAACTTCTTGTAAAATTTGACAAAACTAGTTCTTTGTCGAAGCTTAGTGTTACACAAGTATTTACACACTTGTGTGTTTGCTAAAATCATTCTTGTTTATGAAAGATCCGTCTTTAAAAGTATGTTTTCTCTTGACACGTGGTCCTTTGAAAATACCGCTTGTAGATCCGTAGATCTACTAGTTTTAAACACTATTTCGTAAGTAAAATCATTTTTACACAAGTTCAAGTTTGATGTGTGGTAGAGTTTCATCACTTAACCCTTGTTACACTTAAACAAGCTTTATGTCATAATCCAAGATTATGACCAATCCGGGTTAAACGATGATCCGAGCTACCACAGCATAGATCGGGCCTAAATAACCACACAAATCAAATACTACAAGATTTCCACAACATTCAAGCTTTTAACCACCATTACTAGCATTTTTAGTAGACTTTTTCATATCTTCTTGCATGTTCACAAATTTTAACCGTCATATATCTTTTTAACCACTTTAGAATGGATCAAGAATGTGTTTATAGTCACTTACTACTAGCTCGAGGCTAGGGAAGATTCTAGTCGAAAAACACGTGGATAAAAGCAATGTAGCGAGGTCCTTCGCCTTCCGATTGCACCAAGCTTCCTTGTAGGTGATCCTTAACACTTGTGTACCCTTGGAATGGCAAGATCAAAACTGAAAAATGGATGTGTGTGTGCTTGGGGTCTCGGCCGAAGGTGAACAAGAGAGGGAGAGAAAGATGTGTTGTGTAGTTGTGTGATGGAAATGATTAGTGGTTTATGCTTAGTTACTTATAGACAAAGTTCAACACAATTAACCATTGGATCATATGTAACCTTGATATTAGACAAAAAGATTAGTTTAATCAAAAATAGGACAAGAGGTGTCCCCCTAGGGGACGAACTCGGTTAGGGGGGGGCGGGTCCTTGGTTCGATTTCAACTAGATAATTAGGATATAGTTGTGTTAAGTTAGTTAGTTTTAGGGATTAACCCGGTTACTAACGTGTTGTGCATTACAGCAGGTGTTAGGGTATCCAGGGACCCTAACTGGCTCAGAAAAAGCTAAACAATGTAAATGGCAATATTTTTATGTTCCGGGTATCGTCCGGTGGTTCGGTTGGATAGAGATCCGTTAAAGTGCTTAACAAAGCTTTAAAGTGTCGTTATTATTATTTTTAGTGACACAACTTATTCCTCCAAAGTGTCAGGAATATTTTTCTCATGTTTTGGCACTCTATTAGTTAGCTAGATGCTGAATTATTATTTAAAGTGCTGAATTTTGTACTTAAGGTACGTTTTAGGCACATCCGGTCACTGTAATCTCATTCCTAGTGACACAGTTCTACAACCCTTATATCCCTACACTCACCACTAGTGTAGCAACTATCTCAGGCTCTTACAGGCCTTAGAGGCAGTACCTGCCTGGTGCTAGTTATGACAGCACGTTTAATAGGTTATCCGTTCATTGTGCTACTGTGCTTTTGGTGCATCAAGGTTGTCACAAAGGTGCTGTAAGCAAAACATAGAGTGACAGCAAGTAAAGTATGATGCAAGTAAGTACATGTATCAGTATTCAAGTAGCAGTTTATCCACAAGTTCAAGTAAGCACAGTAATTAAGCAGTAATTAGTTATTAATTAAGTCGTACGGATACCTGGTTTAGTGAGGGTTGTCACATTCTCCCCCCGTTAGAAAAATTTCGTCCCGAAATTTTAAGTTCTGCTTGTAGATGCAGGGTTCTTGGGAAAAAGGTGGGGGTATTTCTATTTCATCCGGTCCTCACGCTCCCAGGTGTATTCAGGACCATGTCTGGCATTCCAACGAACTTTGACGAGCCTGACACTGCTCTGGCGGGTCTTGTTTACTTTCCAATCCGTAACCTCAACTGGTTCTTCAACGAAATGGAGCGTGTCGTCAACATGAATCTCGTCGGTGGGAATGGCAATGCTATCTTGAGTTGGACTTTTCTTCAGGTTGGATACATGAAATGTATCGTGAACTCCATTCAGTTCAGCAGGTAAGTCCAGCTTGTATGCTACTAGTCCTATTCTTTCCAAAATTCTGAAAGGGCCAATGTAGCGCGGATTCAACTTCCCACGCTTTCCGAAGCGTGCCACACCCTTCCAGGGTGAAACTTTCAATAAAACCATATCTCCAACTTAGAATTCCAAGTGTTTCCGGTTTGGATCTGCATAGGCTTTCTGTCTGTGGCGAGCTGCTTCGATGCGTTTTCGAATCTGCGCAATCTTGTCTGTTGTCTCTTGGACGATTTCGGGACCAACAAGCTGCCTATCACCTGCGTCAGCCCAGCATAGGGGTGATCGGCACTTGCGTCTGTAAAGAGCTTCGAATGGCGCGGCTCCAATACTGGTGTGGTAGCTGTTGTTGTATGAAAATTCGACCAAAGGTAAATGCTTGTCCCAGCTACCGCCCAAATCCATTACACATGCTCTCAGCATATCTTCTAAGGTCTGAATAGTCCGCTCGCTTTGACCGTCGGTCTGAGGGTGAAATGCAGTGCTCAGATTTAATTGTGAGCCAAAAGCTTCTTGGAAGGATTGCCATATCCTTGACACAAACCTTCCGTCTCTATCAGAGATGATCGAGAGAGGCACTCCATGACATGCGACGATCTCTCTCATGTATATTTCTGCCAGTTTGCTGGTGTTATCCTTCTCCTTGATAGGCAGAAAGTGTGCGGACTTTGTTAGGCGGTCAACTATCACCCAGATAGTGTCATGGCCTCTCGGCGTTCTTGGCAACTTTGTAATAAAATCCATGGAGATTTGTTCCCATTTCCATTTGGGAATCTCAGGTTGTTGCAGAAGTCCTGAAGGCTTCTGGTATTCCGTTTTCACCTTAGCACACGTTAGACACTTGCTCACATAAACAACATCGCCTTTCATCCTAGGCCACCAATAGTAATCCTTGAGATCTTGGTACATCTTATCCGCTCCTGGATGGATAGAGTACCGCGATTTGTGAGCTTCATAAAAAATAACTTTCCTTAAACCACCAAACAGAGGAACCCAAATCCTTTTCTCAAAACATAACGTTCCTTCCTCGTTTGGCACCAATAGCTTCTCCATCCCACAGAGATATTCTTCTTCAAGATTTCTTTCCTTAAGAGCTTCTTTCTACGCGGCACGAATGCGCAAGGAAAGATCGGTTTGGATAATCATCTCCAAAGCCCTAACCCTTATGGGCTTGATCCTCTCTTTTCGACTCAGGGCGTCGGCAACCACATTCGCCTTCCCTGGATGATACTTTATCTCGCAATCGTAATCATTTAACAACTCAACCCATCGTCTTTGTCTCATATTCAACTCCTTCTGGTTGAATATGTGTTGTAGGCTCTTATGATCTGTAAAAATTGTACATTTCGTACCATATAGGTAGTGTCTCTAGATCTTTAAAGCAAATATAACTGCGCCTAGCTCCAAATCGTGTGTGGTATAGTTCTTCTCATGTACCTTCAACTGACGTGACGCGTAAGAAATAACCTTCTGGCGTTGCATCAACACGCAACCCAATCCTTGACGCGAGGCGTCACAGTATACCACGAAATCGTCAGTACCTTCCGGTAGTGCTAGGATTGGCGCATTGCAGAGCTTGTCCTTCAACAGCTGAAACGCTTCTTCCTGTTTGATTCCCCAATCAAACTTCTTATCTTTCTGGGTGAGGAGCGTCAATGGTTGAGCGATCTTCGAAAAATCCTCAATGAACCTTCGATAGTAGCCAGCCGAACCCAAGAATTGTCGAATCTCGGTTGGCGTCTTTGGCGTTTCCCAATTCTTGATCGCTTCGATCTTGGTTGGATCCACATGGATTCCATCTCCATTTACCACATGTCCAAGAAATTGGACTTCACGTAGCCAAAATTCGCACTTAGAGAATTTGGCATACAGCTGTTCTTTCTTCAACAGCTCCAAAATAGCTCTTAGATGCTGTTCGTGCTCAGCCTTTGTCCTTGAATAAATCAAGATGTCATCGATAAACACAATCACGAACTTGTCCAAGTACGGCTTGCAAACTCTATTCATCAAATCCATAAAGACTGCAGGTGCGTTTGTCAAACCAAACGGCATAACAAGGAACTCGTAGTGTCCATAACGAGTTCTGAAGGCTGTCTTAGGGATACTCTCCTCTTGTATCCTTAACTGATGGTATCCAGATCGCAAATCGATCTTTGAGTAAAAGCTTGAACCTTGCAGTTGATCAAACAGATCATCAATTCTTGGCAGAGGATATCTATTCTTGATCGTCAGCTTGTTCAGCTCCCGGTAGTCTATGCACATCCGAAAACTACCGTCCTTCTTCTTGACAAACAGGACCGGAGCTCCCCAAGGCGAGAAGCTTGGTCGGATAAATCCCTTGTCTAACAACTCTTGAAGTTGTGTCGACAATTCTTGCATTTCAGACGGGGCAAGTCTATAAGGTGCCTTAGCCACAGGCGCGGCGCCTGGAACTAAATCGATGTGAAACTCCACTTGCCTCTGAGGTGGCAGTCCAGGCAAGTCCTCTGGGAAGACTTCTGGATACTCCCTCACGACAGGGATGTCTTCGATCTTCGGTTCTGCAGCTTTCTTGTCTATAATGTGTGCCAGGAAGGCAGCACATCCCTTCTGTAAACACTTTCGCGCTTTGAGACAGCTGTTAATCCTTAATGGCGTATCACGCTTTTTCGCCATGTACCACAATCGTTTAACCATCTTCGGTCGGGATACGAACGACCTTTTCGTGACAAACAATTTCTGCCTTGTTGCTTGATAACCAATCCATTCCTACTACTACGTCAAAGCTCCCCAGCTGGACTGGTAGTAGATCCAAAGCAAACTCACATTCTCCCAACTCGATTGCACAACCTCTGATCACTTCATTGGCTTCTACTAACTTCCCATTAGCCAATTCGATTGAGTAGGGAATATCTAACTTACTAGCAGCTAAACTAAGCATATTCTTAAATTCTAATGATACGAAGCTATAGTCGGCACCAGTATCAAATAAAACGGATGCATAGCGTTGGTTTACAGGGAATGTACCAGTAATGACATTGGGGTCCTGGCGCGCTTCCCTCGCTTCGATATGGAACACTCTTCCATGGGCTTGGATCAACTCTGGGCAGTTCCTCTTAAAGTGCCCGATATCACCACAGTTAAAGCATCCAAGTCTTTGCCCGTTTCCACCTCCATTTCCATCTTGGTTATTCCTTGGGTTATGATTTACAGCGCCTGCTTGATTCATATTGTTGCCTCGATTCCCATTACCTCCATTGTTTCCTTGTGGGCGATTTCCAATTCCACCCCGGTTACTGTTTCTGTTTCCAAATCTTCCTTGGCCTCCCTGACCAACAGTGGCCCAACAAGAATCCTTCAAGTGGCCGTGTTTCCCACACGCTTCACATACTTTCAAACCACATCGGCCAGAATGGTGACGCTGGCAGGTGTTGCACTTGGGCTGGGTGCCCATATATCCCTTTCCTTTCTTTCCACCACCAGCTGTAACCTGTGCTGGCGCGTTTGGCTCTCCTTTCTTGACAACACCACTAATGCCTTGTTTGAAGTTCGAGAACTTTCGCTTGTTACCTCCTGATGACTCGACGTGAGTCTCTTCCTTCTTCGTCTTGATCTCATCGAACTTGTGCAGTCGGATAGCCTCCTCAGTGAGAGCTACGCTCAAATCGATTGCCTCAGTAATTGTTGCAGGCTTGGAGGAGGTCACCATGCTTATGATTTGAGGAGCTAATCCCCAAATGAAGCGTTCAATCCGCTTGAATTCTGGAGTGACCATATAGGGTACCACATGCGACAGGTCGTGAAACCTCTGAACATATTCCGCGATCTTCGGACCTTCCATCTTCAAATGCCAGAACTCGATTTCCAATCTTTGGATTTCAGCGCGAGAACAATACTTCTTGCACATTAGTTCCTTCAGTTCGGTCCATGTTAGTGCGTAGGCAGCAGCTTCACCAAGTGTCTGTACTTGCAAATTCCACCAAGATAGGGCTCCATCCAGAAACAGCCCAGAAATGTAGGTGACTTGCTGGTTTGGTGCACATTTGCTCATGCGGAGAACAGATTCAGTCTTCTCGGCCCAACGAACAAAAGCGACAGCACCTCCGGTGCCATCAAAGTTGACAGGCTTGCAGTCTAGAAACTGCTTGTAGGTGCACCCATGAGGTGGATTGTTGTTGCCATTGTTGTTTGAGCTGCTTCCGCTGGGTCCTCCTTGCGAGGCGGCGTATTGCGCGATGGCAGCAGCGATGACTTGTTGGAGTTCTGCCTCATTGGTAGGCATCGGCGTTTGACGTCTAGGCGGCATCTTCTAAAAGATGGGTTTACGTCGGTCAGGCTATAATAAAGATCCCATGTTATAATACGTACGCTTTATTATGATAGTAATATAACATCTCATGTTATAATCATATCAATCACACAACATCCCATGTTATAAAACATAAATAATCAATCAAAACATCACATATGATGAGAATACTGCGATTGCCATATATCGAGACCACATAGTAAGTGTACAGGTACATAACAGTGTCATACATCATCATCGACTAAGGGCTACATCACCCTAGTCCAAAAGAATATCAATCCAGTGTCAATACATCCATATACATTATCAACAAAAGTTAGAATCAGAATGCAGTCTCCAAAAATGCTGTGCAGTCAAAACAATCGCCGTCTTCTCACCAGCGTCTACCCATGCTGTACTAAGGATGCCCTAAACTGATGGTGGTGGAGGAGGGGGAAAATGGGTGTAGAAAAAACGTCGCAAATGGAGCCAGTCCTCCTCCATGGCTCTCTGGGTACGCAACCAAGAAGCAACCTGCTGCTCAAGTGCCAAAAGGCGTGCAGCATAGTCAGGTAACAAAGGTCGAGGGTGCTGCGAAGAAGCAGAATGGGTCTGACCCTAACACTGGCACGGCGGCGGCTGAGCTCTCTCAAGCTCCTGAATACGCCGTGTGAGTGCCTCCTGCTGGACAACAAACGACATCAGAACGTCCTTAATAGTATACCCCATATGGAAAGGATGGTAGGGGTCGGTCGGTGGCATAACAGAAGGTGACGTCCAGAGAAACGGCTCGCTGGCTGGATCAAAAGGTGGCACAAAGAATGGTGGTACAGGGGGAATAGCAGATGAAGACTGTGGCATAACTGGAATATATGTCGGCACATGTCCAAAGGGACAAGCCGAGGAACCCTCTCCAGGTCGAGCTGGAGGTGTGTACTGTGCAAATGAAAAAGAGAAATCAACGTGACGTGCATCGGTGGTATGAGGAGGAATAGGTGGAACCTCATCATCCGCAGGAATCCACCCATTCTGGGCGTGCTCATCTCGTGGGTCAATCTGTGCCTCAAAAAGTGCTCGATCAAACTGTACAGGCATAGGGTCAAGGTGGGGTGCAACAAGAGGGTCAACAGGTATATCAGCGATAAGTGGGGGATCAACATGATCAGCAGCAATAACATGGTCACCCTCCAGTAGTGGCGCGTCAGCAGGGTGATCATCAATGGGTGGGTCAGCAATCACAGGATCAATAGGTATGCAAGCATGAGCAGGGTCATGCTCAAGCACTGGGTCATGAGCAGCCACTGGCTCAAGGGCCATGACAGGCTCGGGATCAACGAACTCCATATCAAAATCTGCATGGTCAGCGAATGCAGGGTCAACTGGGTCTACTGGGTCAACCATAGGCTGATCCAAGTGGATGAACTCTATCTCCTGGTCCGGGTCGTATCCAAGGGGAAAAACAGGGTCTGAATCCTCATCGAGGTCGTGATCAAAAGCAAGGCTAGGAGCAGAGACAGCAGACGATGCCCTGTCAGGATCTGAACCGTGTGAATAGTGCTGTGCGCTCCGAGTGTGTGACGGTGCGGAGGCCACAGACTCGAAGGAGTCTGGAGCGGGTGAGTGTGCAGGTGACTCCTCAGCTGGAGCATCTGCGAGTAACAAAAGACCACCGTCAGCTAGAAAGGCCTCGCCCTCAACATCGTCCTCCAGGGGCTCATCATCAAACAGATCGACGTCGTCGTCAACGTCGGCGTCGAGGAGCATATCGTAAGCAGGATAAGAAGCCAAAGGTATGGGAGCAGGGATCTCTACGAGTGGTAGGTACTCAGCAAAAGGACCATCAGTGGGCTCATCGACATCGTCGGGCAGCGCGAAGGGCTGAAAGTCGTCCTCGTCTGTGCTGGTAACATCTGATGTGTGGACCTCGTGCTCCGAAGACTCTAAGTCGTCTGATACTATGGGTCTAGGGCCTGTGGTGTCCGAATCGCCTGTGCCGGACGAGTCCATGGTGTCTGTAACACAAACACAAATATGTACAAATAATCAATCATACAATCAGATAAGCACATTAGTCACCAAGTAAGCAATCAAATAATTCTCCTAGTCTCACTAGCCTCCCAGCCTCTCAGACTGCTCTTCCTAGTCCCACTAGCCAAATCTCCCAGTCTCTCAGACTGCTCTTCCTAGTCCCACTAGCCAAATCTCCCAGTCTCTCAGACTGCTCTCCCTAGTCCCACTAGCCAAATCTCCTAGTCCCACTAGCCAATTCTCCTAGTCCCACTAGCCAATTCTCCTGGTCCCACTAGCCAATTACCTCGGTCTCCTAGACCGAGCCTCGGTCCTCCAGACCGAGCCTCAGCCTCCCAGACTGAGCCTATAAATAAATAAATAAATAAATAAATAAATGTGCTCAACATTTGTTTGTAAAAATTTTGGATCTGGACTTAAGTGGTATGCATTAAAAATGTTTTCGTGAGAGCCCTAGTGATCATAGTCTAGACTCGAGAAGGAATCCTAGTTCGCTATGATCAGAGCTCTGATACCAAGCTGTCACACCCTGGCTTTGCGGAAGCGTGGTTAATTTGGTGTGACTTCTTAATACCATAGCTTAATCATAACAAAGCTATATGAAATAAAAATCATGCAAGATCATCCATAGATTTAAGTTTTAAAACCGATATAACATAACATTGTCTTAGAGACTACAACTCCAAAACATAAAACATTGTTTTTGAAAGACATAAACATCAACATGAATAAAACGCAGTTTAAGATTTGTGACTCGTCCAGGAAAAAGTCACATTTCCTAAACCGGGATGACCTCGGAACCCATATGCAGCGGGAAAACACAACATACCGTGCCAGATCTTTAATTCCCTGAAATACATGTAAGTTGAAAAATCAACAATAATGTTGAGCGAGTTCATGTGTAAGTGAGTAAATAAACCTTTGTATGTATAAATATCCTGGTATGTAGCAAATAAGGAAAAAGAGATCACCAACGGTTTGCAAGGCCATTGATATGTGTGAAGTGCAAGTAGGAAGACTCAAACCTAGCAGATTTATGCGTTGGGTACAAAGTCACCCCGAGGTCCGTTCTGTGTTGGGCCTGGGGTTGGGCTCGCTACACCCAAATAGATCTACCGCTCCTGCCCCTCGGTCCTACCTTGAGGATTAATGGCCTCAAGTTTCTGCCTACCCACTCACATGATCTGAATAATAACCCTCCTTACACTAACCATACCATGTAAAAGTACTTGTAATCATAGTAACATGTATTTCACCCCCGCAGTTTAGAAAACTGAAAACAGTTAAGAGAAAAGGGGGACATGAACTCACAGTGGTGCGTCTCTACCAAGTATACCTCCTGATCAAGCAGCTGTGCGACGACCTACACGTACTAAGTCTATTAGACAGACGGCCGTGCCTTGGCTTAAGGTTTAAGTTGTTGGGAAATAGTTAGACAACTATTTCGTGTTTATATTTTTGTAAATACTTGGTAATTATTCTCCTTCCCAAGGATGGGGGATTTAATACATGTGCGTTCGTAAACTTCGAAATATATTATTAAGTCTCACTTAATATGTTTTATTTCTTCCTTCAAAATATAATCGTTAACATTCGGTAATATTATTTTTACCCTAAAAATAATATTTGTATAGTTCACAAAATAATCATAAAAATTCACAAGTGTTGTTACTAAATATATACTAAATATATATCTTAGCAAGTTTTTATTTTGTGAAAATCCCACCTCCGATAATTAGAAATCTTGTAATAAAGTTATGGCGAAATCTATAATTTGAAAACACGTTAAAAATGTATTTATAACACTTGTAGTGAAAATATTTCTAAGTGTTAGGTTTTTGGAAAAATTTCGCCAGAGTTTCCTCTGTAACTGGAGGTGGCCACGCTTTCAAGCGTATCATTTTCTTTTACAAATCAAACCAACAATTTTCTCAATCCACAATAAACAATATTCAAACCATCAAACTAGTCAAACTAGATGTAAATCGCAAAAATTACATGAACTTGTAGTTTTTCCAAAAATATGTAGTAAAGCTCCTTACTTTTAGTGTATCTTTATATAAGTCCATCCGGTTTCGTAAAAGTCTCGTTTTTAAAGAAATTCCATCTTTACAACTTCTTGTAAAATTTGACAAAACTAGTTCTTTGTCGAAGCATAGTGTTACACAAGTATTTACACACTTGTGTGTTTGCTAAAATCATTCTTGTTTATGAAAGATCCGTCTTTAAAAGTATGTTTTCTCTTGACACGTGGTCCTTTGAAAATACCGCTTGTAGATCCGTAGATCTACTAGTTTTAAACACTATTTCGTAAGTAAAATCATTTTTACACAAGTTCAAGTTTGATGTGTGGTAGAGTTTCATCACTTAACCCTTGTTACACTTAAACAAGCTTTATGTCATAATCCAAGATTATGACCAATCCGGGTTAAACGATGATCCGAGCTACCACAGCATAGATCGGGCCTAAATAACCACACAAATCAAATACTACAAGATTTACACAACATTCAAGCTTTTAACCACCATTACTAGCATTTTTAGTAGACTTTTTCATATCTTCTTGCATGTTCACAAATTTTAACCGTCATATATCTTTTTAACCACTTTAGAATGGATCAAGAATGTGTTTATAGTCACTTACTACTAGCTCGAGGCTAGGGAAGATTCTAGTCGAAAAACACGTGGATAAAAGCAATGTAGCGAGGTCCTTCGCCTTCCGATTGCACCAAGCTTCCTTGTAGGTGATCCTTAACACTTGTGTACCCTTGGAATGGCAAGATCAAAACCGAAAAATGGATGTGTGTGTGCTTGGGGTCTCGGCCGAAGGTGAGCAAGAGAGGGAGAGAAAGATGTGTTGTGTAGTTGTGTGATGGAAATGATTAGTGGTTTATGCTTAGTTACTTATAGACAAAGTTCAACACAATTAACCATTGGATCATATGTAACCTTGATATTAGACAAAAAGATTAGTTTAATCAAAAATAGTACAAGAGGTGTCCCCCTAGGGGACGAACTCGGTTAGGGGGGGGGGTCCTTGGTTCGATTTCAACTAGATAATTAGGATATAGTTGTGTTAAGTTAGTTAGTTTTAGGGATTAACCCGGTTACTAACGTGTTGTGCATTACAGCGGGTGTTAGGGTATTCAGGGACCCTAACTGGCTCAGAAAAAGCTAAACAATGTAAATGGTAATATTTTTATGTTCCGGGTATAGTCCGGTGGTTCGGTTGGATAGAGATCCGTTAAAGTGCTTAACAAAGCTTTAAAGTGTCGTTATTATTATTTTTAGTGACACAACTTATTCCTCCAAAGTGTCAGGAATATTTTTCTCATGTTTTGGCACTCTATTAGTTAGCTAGATGCTGAATTATTATTTAAAGTGCTGAATTTTGTACTTAAGGTACGTTTTAGGCACATCGGGTCACTGTAATCTCATTCCTAGTGACGCAGTTCTACAACCCTTATATCCAGTAATTAATTATTAATTAAGTCGTACGGATACCTGGTTTAGTGAGGGTTGTCACAAACCAGGCAGTTCAGAACCAAGCCCAACAAGTTGCTCAGCCTCTTGCTTAGCAACAAGGTCAGGCTGCACGACCTCATTTTCCTCCTGGTTCGTGCTACAATTGTGGGGATCTGACCCACTACAGGAACTGGTGCCCAAGGCTAGCAAACCAGAACAAGAATCCAAATCAGAATTAGGCTCAGGCTCGAGGGCGAGCTTTTAACATGAATGCCCAAGAGGCGCAGGCGGACGATAATGTGGTGAACGGTACGTTCTTTATTAATAATCAGCCTGCATCTGTTCTTTTTGATTCTGGTGCCGATAAGAGTTTTGTGTCATTGTCTTTTGAGCCAATGCTTCGCGTGTCTAGAACAAAACTAGGTAAGCCTTTAACAGTAGAAGTTGCTAATGGTGAACCCATTGTTCTTGATTCTGTTCTTCGCAACTGCCAGTTGAACCTTAACGACCATCTTTTTCCTATCGACCTCACGCCTATGCAACTTGGAAGCTTCGACATTATAGTGGCTATGGATTGGTTAGCCAAGCATCGCGCAGAGATAGTTTGTTTTGAGAAGATTGTTCGTGTGCCGCTTTCGACAGGCGAGATCCTACAGGTGCAAGGTGAGAAACCTACTGGTGGTCTCAAACTGATGTCTTATTTTAAAGCTCGGAAATATCTGCGGAAGAACTATGTGGCCTTCTTAGCACATGTTACAGCAGATAAAGGCAAGGGTAAGTCCATTTCAGATATTCCTGTCGTTCGGGATTATTCTGAAGTATTCCCTGAAGATTTACCTGGTCTACCTCCAGCACGCCAAGTCGAGTTTCGCATTGATCTCGTACGTGGAGCAAATCCCATTGCCAGAGCTCCATATCGTCTTGCACCGTCTGAGATGCAAGAGTTATCTAAGCAGCTTCAGGAGCTCTCTGACAAAGGTTTTATACGTCCTAGCTTTTCACCCTGGGGTGCTCCCGTTCTTTTTGTCAAGAAGAAGGATGGATCCTTTAGGATGTGTATCGATTATCGTGAGCTTAACAAGCTTACCATCAAGAATCGATATCCCCTACCGCACATAGACGATCTCTTTGATCAGTTACAGGGCGCTTCTTATTTTTCAAAGATTGATCTGCGATCGGGATATCATCAACTTTGGGTACAGGAGGAAGACATTCCCAAGACAGCGTTCCGCACTCGTTATGGGCACTATGAGTTCACAGTCATGCCATTCGGTTTGACTAATGCTCCTGCTGTTTTCATGGAGTTAATGAATAGGGTCTGCAAGCCTTATTTGGATCTTTTCGTCATTGTTTTTATTGACGACATCTTGATATACTCTAAGACGCGAGCTGATCACGAGCAACATCTTCGTCTTACTCTGGAACTCCTAAAGAAAGAGCAACTTTTCGCCAAATTCTCCAAGTGTGAATTATGGCTTAAAGAAGTTCAATTCTTAGGACATATTGTCAACAAACAAGGTATTCATGTAGATCCCTCCAAGATCAGTGCGATTAAGGATTGGGATACGCCTACTACTCCTACTGAGGTTCGTTCTTTTCTTGGACTTGCGGGCTATTACCGCCGCTTCATTGAGAACTTCTCAAAGATTGCAGTTCCTCTAACTGCTCTAACTCAGAAGAACAAGCCCTTTGATTGGGGATTCAAACAAGAGGAAGCTTTTCAAAACTTGAAGCAGAAGCTTTGTGACGCGCCTGTTCTGACTTTGCCTGAGGGCAATGATGATTTCGTCGTTTATTACGATGCATCTAAATTGGGTCTTGGCTGTGTTCTGATGCAAAGGAACAAAGTCATAGCATATGCATCGAGGCAGTTGAAGATACATGAGAAAAACTACACCACTCATGATCTTGATTTAGGTGCAGTTGTCTTCGCTCTTAAGATCTGGAGACACTATTTGTACGGAACAAAATGTGTGGTTTTCACGGACCACAAAAGTCTTCAGCATATCTTCAATCAGAAAGAACTCAACATGAGGCAACGACGCTGGGTTGAGCTCCTAAACGACTACGACTGCGAAATTCGCTACCATCCTGGTAAGGCGAATGTCGTGGCCGATGCATTGAATCGTAAGGAACGAACTAAGCTTCATTGTGTTCGTGTTCAATATGTTATTCAAGCTCGATCCGATATCCAAGCACGCATTTCTCAGGCTCAACAATCTTGTGTTTCACAAGGTTTGATGGATAAGGAATTTCCCTATCACATAACACCTGATCTGGAACTGAAGGACAATGGATCGTATTACTTCATGGACCGTTTGTGGGTCCCAAGCCTAGATAACCTTCGCACCTTGCTTATGGATGAAGCCCATAAGTCTCGTTATTCTGTTCATCCTGGCTCAGATAAGATGTATAAGGATCTTCGTATTCAGTATTGGTGGCCTGGTATGAAGAAAGACATTGCCTTATACGTATCAAAATGCCTTACTTGTCTTAAGGTTAAGGCTGAACATCAACGTCCTTCGGGTTTATTGGTGCAACCAGAGATCCCAGTTTGGAAATGGGAAAACATTACTATGGATCTCATTACTAAACTTCCGCGCACAAAGAAAGGTCATGATGCCATCTGGTTAGTTGTTGATCGTCTCACTAAGTCAGCACATTTCTTGCCAATCCGTGAGGATTTTCCTGCTGACAAACTTGCTAAAATCTATGTGGATGAAATTGTAGCTCGACATGGTGTTCCTTTGAACATCATTTCTGATAGAGATGCTCGTTTCACTTCTCATTTTTGGAGAACCATGCAATCTGCTATGGGGACCCAACTTAAACTGAGCACAGCTTATCATCCGCAAACGGATGGTCAATCTAAAAGAACAATCCAGACTCTGGAGGATATGCTTAGAGCTCGTGTGATCGATTTTGGTGGTAGTTGGGATTCACATCTTCCGTTAATTGAATTCTCCTACAACAACAGTTATCACACCAGCATCAAAATGGCTCCTTTCAAGGCTCTCTATGGTCGAAAATGTCGTTCACCAGTCTGCTGGAATGAGATTGGCGAGGCCCAGCTTACTGGACCTGCCCTCATTTTAGAGACAACTGATAAGGTCAAGAAAGTTCGTGATACCCTTTAGACAGCTAGAAGCCGTCAAAAGAGTTACGCGGACCCAAAACGCAAGCCCTTGGAATTTCAAGTCGGTGATCGAGTATTACTTAAGGTCTCACCTTGGAAAGGTGTGATCAGATTTGGAAAGAAAGGAAAACTTGCACCTAGATACGTTGGACCATTCAAGATCGTCGAAAGAATCGGCAAGGTAGCCTACAGACTTGAGTTACCTCCCGAACTTGGAAATGTTCATCCAACCTTTCACGTATCCAATCTCAAGAGGTGTTTAGCTGATGAGAACCTCCACATACCGCTTGACGAAATTCGTGTTGACAAAACACTGAAATTTGTTGAGAAGCCAGTGGAAATCATGGAACGTGAAGTCAAGTGGCTTAAATGCAAGCGCATTCCTTTGGTCAAAGTTCACTGGGGAGCTAAACGTGGACCCGAGTTTACTTGGGAATGCGAAGATCAAATGAAGCCGAAATATCCGCATCTTTTTCCACGAGTTTCCTCTAAATAAATTTCGGGACGAAATTTCCACAAGTAGGGGAGACTGTAACATCTGTGCTCGTAATCATTGTGAACAGTTCTATTATCAATAAAACAATTTTATTTGATCCCAATGTTTGTTTGGTTGTGTTTTACATTTTTTCATGTTTTGACTTTTATTCAATTTCAAACTCTATATCACTTTCTGGAGAGTCATACGCAAACTGGTGCGTAAACGTACTTAGTTTAATGCGACAAATACTCCGGAACATCAACATATGCTTAACATACCTTAAATAACCCTTACATAACTTAGAAATAAGTTTTGAAGGCTTTGGTATGTCAAAAACAAGTTAATTCGCTTACAGGGACTAAACTTGACAAACTGCGAAAGTATGCCAATTTGAACAGTAACGAACATTCCAAAACATGAACATAAGTTAAAAACACCTTAAATATCCTTTATATAGCTTAGAAATAGGCTTTGAGGGGTTCAGTGTGCTAAAATAAACTTTTGGGTCATTCAGGGACTAAAAGCGTCAAAAAGTGCACAAGTTTGCATTTTCGCGCATAACTTACGTTCTGAATACATCCAGACATCCAAAAATTTATGTAAGCACTAAAATATTTTATTTTAGTTTTTGGCATGAGAAAAATCCATTCGTCGCGCCATTTGGATCGTTTTTCGCGCTTATGCGCATTCCGTCGTAATTAACCGAACAACGCGATCGTACGGCCAAAAGAACCGACATCCGATATATTTTTTAGCACATTTCAAGTTGCCTGTACTTTAACTTCATTTTAGAGCTTTGAAATGGGGTTAACGGGGCTTAAACGTGTCAAAAACGCATCGAAAACCAAGTTTTGAGGCTGCAGGGACTGAAACTGTAAATCTGCCAAACTAGGTCCTTACGGACCTCAACACTGATAATGTTGAGGTCCGTAAGCAGGGGCCAGATGCAGCAAAACATTTTTTTCAGCTGTTAGCAGCCCTTAACCCCTCCAAAGGGCCAATGCCAAGTGTCAAAACCCTATGGTGAGTGCCAAATCAGTTACCACAACATTCCGACAAGTGTACGGGCGAGATCATTCCCTCTTTTCCAAGAAACGATCCTAATGGTGAACCGAAAACTATAAATACCCACCTCCACCCTTCACTTTTCCTCACTAGAATCTGATCAATTGTGCTCTAAGTTGAAACCTTTGTTTCATACCTGAGCTATTTTGATCTAGATTAGCATTCGGGGACCCTTTGTAAGTGTTCCTTCGTTCTTTTATGCTTTTCGAGTCTGAAAGTCAAACTTTGTTTGACTTTCTGCATTGACCAGTTTATGGTCAATGCGAAGTTCGTTAGAACTTCGCAACGTGATTGTAATCACGATGGTTATAGTCCTTGTGACTATGCCTACTGATTACCACGTTGTCTAGGGTCGTAAGGGTAAGCGACTTGATCAGTCGCTTATGCTTTCGAACTCGACCCATTTGGTCGATCATTATGATCCGACCAAATACATTAGGTGACCATAGTGTATAGGGAATAACCTTCC
This sequence comes from Helianthus tuberosus, assembly GCA_030545235.1. Lineage (NCBI taxonomy): Eukaryota > Viridiplantae > Streptophyta > Magnoliopsida > Asterales > Asteraceae > Helianthus > Helianthus tuberosus. The sequence goes on from JARYGA010021155.1 coordinate 23,245, forward strand.
GAGGTTATACCTTATGGTCGCTTCGTTTAAGTAGTTGTATGATAGGTAGTTTATATGCCTTAGATAAATTACCATAATACCCTTTTCATGTATAATTGGTAATTAAGCATATGTAACCTAAACTTTTGCCACATGACTGATTATGTAACATGTTTAGGCATATAACATTTGTCATAGGACTAGTTAGGCGGTCCGAACGCGTTTCACGCGAACGACGCGTTAAAGTAGCATAAGCTACCTAAACGGGTCGTGATGGGTCGTAAACATTTAGGTTAGGTTTCATTTAGTATGTAGGCTTTGTTAAACCATATAACATGAGTCTCCATACTCATTTGGTTTACGAACCCTCATTCTATCTAAGTCTTCCGATTTAGGTCCGGTTTATTAACATAGTTACCTATATTAGGTGCCGTTTGATTCCGTGATCTCTAGCATTGCTTGGTGGTCATCTTAGGACTTCTGAGCAATCTCAAATGAGTACATAGAACCCCTCTTTTACTATTTTCCAAACTGTTTTGGGGTGAAACACATGTGCCTACTTGTTACTTTCATGCTTTCCTGTTTTCACATCATATACCTGCTATGTTTGTTAGTACATTATAGTACATGATTTCATTACATTTCATGCTATGTATGTCCATTGTGTGCATACTTAGTACATTGTTTTACATTACATTCTGCTATGTATGTTGACTGATAGCATGCTAGCACATTGATTTACATGACTTTTCTGCTTTGTATGTTAACTTAGCATACTTAGTACATTGTTTTCATATGACATGTACACAATTGCTATAACATTTGGTTTGCACAAACGAGACTTATATACGTTCATTAACATTAGCTACGCCGCTCGGTAGTAAGTACTGGTACCATAGGACTTGACAAATCCCATTCCTGACATCTCGGGTTTTGTTTGGATGTAAGGAATGACTGAATCCGAAAACATTTCTTTTGATAACCTTGACTGAAAGGGTTATCCGACTGTCTCAAGGCTTGAATGTATGCGTTAACTTACCACATAAATGTTTGTATCAATGTAACATGCATTACTTTGCAAAACATAACTTTTTGATATATTCAAAATACTTTGTTTTGTACATTTATACATTTGGATTTTGTGACAATACTTTACTTACAATTCATAACATTTGATACACATTACTTGACTACTTTTGGACTTATAAACATTTGACATGGCTTATACAAGGACTTTTGACTATTGGTTTAAACATAGACTTTATACATTGGTGGTTTGTTTAAGTGATTTAAGTAACGAGGCGTGTGTAATATGATACAAGCATGGTGGATACGCCGCTAGTACTTCCTATATATAAGTGTTTGTATGGTATTACATATCGTAGCGTTATTTGAATCATCTCAATTTGAGACATATAACATTTTATATAAATAACATATTTTTCACAAGACTTTGGTTTACAAACAATTTACTTTATACAACTCATTTTACTTGGTTATACATTTAACCACGCATTATTCTTTTATTTATACATATCATTCGATCTTATCGCTTTTTAAACGATTTACAAAACAAAACAATTTACAAGGTTCATGACTGACTTTTGATAAACAATTTTTTTCTAAACTTATAAGTCATGAATCCTATTTTCACAAACCTATGTATCTCACAGGCATTTTTATGCTGACGTACCTATTTTCACATGTGTTTTCAGGAGCTTTTGCATAGGATGATGTTCGTGACACTAGGGCGGACCTGTGCCTTAGAGACATAAAATGAAGATAGACTTAGTTTAATTATGTTATAAACTCTTTGATTCCTGTTTAAAACAATGTAACTCTTATGTTGATAAATAAAATACAACTTTGTATGCCATGGTTATGAAACAATTAATTATGTTACAACACTCCCCGACATTTTCCGCCACGTTTTGTATGTTATACGTGGTCGGGGTGTGACAGAAGAGTTGGTATCAGAGCCAATGGTTATAGGGAATTAGGTTATTAGTAATTCTTTGACCTAGACTATAACCTTTCTAGGACCCTAACACAAGTTATCTTGTGTTTAGATCTTAAAACATGCACATCACCTATCCTTAGGTGATTATCAAAACAAAAAAACCAAATTTTCCGAAACGATTTTTGAAAAACAACCTTCTGTTTTTGAATGATTTATTACAAGGTTTTGAACCCTCTGTTATAAGGTTTTGAACCCTCTTTTGTAAGGTTTTGAACCCTTCCAGTTTAACTAAAATTTTTGGCTTATTGCCTTCAAATTTTCAAAATCTCGTCAAAGTTTTGGGTTCTAAATAGTGTGAACACGTGCAAACTGGAAGAGTGAATGCCTGTATTCTGGGTTTTCTGTCTAGGCAAGCACTTCGTATATATCTCATCAGACGCGAGACCAGTTGTGCTTACCATGGAATTCTTGGGATGAGTGTTCACTTATAGGCGAGCATGTCTTCGCGATACATTATTTTTAATCCAATTACTTTGATTAGTCACTGTGTGTCGTTTGTTTGCTTGGTTATGCGGACAAATGACCACCATCTTTTCTTTGTTGATTTTATTTCATCTCATTCTCTTCATCCAATCATCTCACTCGTTTCCTTTCATGTTTCCCTCTTTTAGAATGCCTCCTCGACGCGAACACCAGATAGCGACTGCCGAACTGGCAGAAATCATTGCGCAGCAAATGGCTGCTCAATTCCCAATTTTCATTGCTCAAATGAACCAAGCCAACAACAACAACAATGCTCCATGCAAATTCAAGGATTTTAACTCGGCTAAACCACTCAAGTTTAGTGGTTCTGAGGGAGCGACTGGGCTTCTTCAATGGTTCGAGAGCATTGAGAATACTTTCCACCACGTGCAGTGTCCTGACAATCGCAAGGTCGAGTTTTCTTCGAGTGTGTTTCAGAAGAGGGCTCTCACATGGTGGAACGGGGTTATGAGAGACCGTGGTGCAGAAGTACGCCACTGGTACACTCGAAGGCATTGCACTGACTTGGTGGAATGCGCAAGTTAAGATTTTAGGGTGAAGTACGCCACTGGTACACTCGAAGGCATTGCGCCGACTTGGTGGAATGCGCAAGTTCAGATTTTAGGGTTGGCAGCTGCTAACGCCACCCCTTGGAATGATTTCAAGGAACTGATCAAACGGGAATACTGCACACGTGATGACATCCACAAGTTAGAAGTGGAGTTCTTTCATTTGAAAATGACTGGATCAGAAATTGAAGCTTATACTAAACGGTCGAACTAGCTGGCCATCCTGTGTCCAACTATGGTGGACCCTCCAATCAAGCGTATAGAGTTGTATCTCAAAGGGCTAGCACCAGAAATTCAGAGCCATGTTACATCGGCTAACCTTGATATTATCCAGGATATTCAACGTCTTGCTCATCGCCTCACGGATCAGGCAGTGGATCAGAACAGGCTGCCAAAACGTATCAGTGCTACTACTACCGCTACCACTTCTGCTACTCCTGCTACTCCCAGTGACAACAAGAGAAAATGGGATGGGGATTCCAGCAAGGGTTCAGCTACAGCTCAGTCTCCGGTTCAGCAGCGAAAGGTTGACAACTACCAGAGCCCCGGTCAGCAGTCTTCTGGTAGTCACGGGCAGAAAAGATATCAAGGAAATCACCCAAGGTGCAACAATTGTAACAGACACCACAGTGGCCAGTGCAACAAGGGTCCTTGTCAGAGGTGTCTCAAGATGGGTCATGAGGCCAAGGATTGTAGGAGCCCACGGCCTGTAACTCAGGATCGCCAGCAGCAGCAGCAGACACAGCAGAATCAGCAACAGGGCAACAAGGGATGTTTTCTTTGTGGCGCTGAAGGTCACTTCAAGAGACACTGCCCCCAGTTAAACCGAAACCAGAACAACAACAACAATAATCCGGGCAATGGGAACAACAACAACGGGGGAAACAATGATGGGAACAACGGCGCTAGGGGTCATGCATTTGTGCTGGGTCAGGGTGACGCAAGGAATGATCCTAACGTGGTTATGGGTAAGTTTCTCCTCGACGACTTTTATGTTACTGTATTATTTGATTCGGGTGCGGATACCAGTTATATGTCTCTGAAAATTAGTCAAATGCTCAAGCGCACACCCACACTTCTGAACACTAAGCATGTCGTAGAGTTAGCTAACGGTAAAAGTCTAGAGGCCACACACATAGTTCAGGGTTGTAATCTTATCCTCGCTGGTCAGACCTTCTCTATCGATCTTATTCCTATAGCTCTGGGTAGTTTCGACATCGTCATTGGTATGGATTGGTTATCCCAACAACAAGCAGAGATCTTATGCAAGGAGAAGATTGTTCGTATTCCCCGTTCTGGAAAAGAACCCCTCGAAGTTCAAGGCGACAAGAGTGGTGCCGTGGTCGGCATCATCTCCTTCCTGAAGGCCCAGAAATGTTTGCGAAAGGGTCACACTGCCATTTTGGCACTTGTTACAGATGCAGCAACGAAAGAGAAGAGATTAGAGGATATCCCAGTTGTACGTGGTTTTCCTCAAGTGTTTCCTGAAGATTTACCTGGGCTACTGCCTCATCGCCAGGTCGAATTCCAGATTGAACTAGCTCCAGGAGCATCACCAATAGCTCATGCACCGTATCGATTAGCCCCATCAGAATTGGAAGAACTGTCTAAGTAACTACAAGAGCTCTTGGATAAGGGCTTTATTCGTCCTAGCTCTTCGCCTTGGGGAGCTCCAGTACTATTTGTGCAGAAGAAAGACGGTACCTTCAGGATGTGCATAGATTATCGTGAGCTCAACAAGGTGACAGTGAAGAACCGCTATCCTCTTCCACGTATTGATGATTTATTTGACCAGTTGCAAGGGTCGAGCTACTACTCGAAGATTGATCTGAGGTCAGGTTACCATCAGCTGAGAGTCCGGGATGAGGACGTCTCCAAAACAGCATTCAGAACTCGCTACGGCCTCTACGAGTTTCTAGTCATGCCATTCGGATTAACGAACGCACCTGCAGTCTTCATGGATCTTATGAACAGAGTGTGCAAGCCTTACCTAGACAAGTTTGTGATCGTCTTCATCGACGAGATCCTGATCTACTCTAAGAGTCAGGAGGAGCACGAGCAGCATTTACGACTTATTTTGAAGCTTCTTCGAACAGAACAGTTATACGCCAAATTTTTGAAATGCGACTTCTGGCTTGGTGAAGTCCACTTTCTAGGCCATGTGGTAAACAAGGATGGGATTCATGTTGATCCATCCAAGGTAGATTCGATCAGAAACTGGCCTGCGCCTCGCACACCAACGGAAATTCACCAATTCTTGGGTTTGGCAGGTTACTACAGGAGGTTTATCAAGGATTTTTCCAAGATTGCACAGCCGCTTACACTACTAACACAGAAAGGTGTTACTTATCGTTGGGGTAGTACACAAGAAACAGCTTTTCAATACTTAAAGGATAGACTATGCAGCGCACCTATTCTTTCATTGCCAGAGGGCACGGACGATTTTGTGGTTTATTGCGACACATCCATTCAGGGTCTTGGATGTGTGTTAATGCAACGCGACAAGGTCATTGCTTATGCATCGCGCCAACTCAAGGTTCATGAACGGAATTACACTACACATGATTTAGAGCTGGGAGCTGTTGTTTTTGCGCTCAAGATATGGCGACACTACCTGTACGGTACCAAGTGCACCATCTACACCGATCACAAGAGTCTCGAGCATATTTTCAAGCAGAAGGAATTGAACATGCGTCAACGCCGATGGGTTGAGCTACTTAATGATTGCGAATGTGCCATCAAGTACCATCCGGGCAAAGCCAATGTTGTGGCTGACTCTCTCAGCCGAAAAGATACTACACCTAGACGCGTGCGAGCATTACAGCTTACTATTCAGTCTAGTCTTCCTGCACAGATACGAGATGCTCAGGTAGAAGCATTGAAACCAGAAAACATCAGGGCTGAAGCCCTACGCAGCTCAAGGCAATGGTTAGAACAAAAGGAAGACGCCGCCTACTATGTAACGGGGCGTATTTGGGTCCCACTATATGGCGGTTTACGAGAACTCATGATGGATGAAGCACACAAGTCTCGCTACTCGGTACATCCAGGTTCGGACAAAATGTACCACGATCTCAGAACTACATATTGGTGGCCTAGCATGAAAGCCCACATAGCAACCTACGTCAGCAAATGTTTGACTTGTGCGAGAGTCAAATCGGAATACCAGAAACCATCAGGCCTACTCCAGCAACCAAAGATACCACAATGGAAATGGGAAGAAATTTCCATGGATTTTGTTACTGGCCTGCCTAGATCTCAATGTGGGAATGATACCATTTGGGTGATCGTGGATCGACTCACAAAGTCTGCACACTTCTTGGCTATCAAGGAAACAGATAAATTCTCCACTCTAGCAGACGTATATCTCAAGGAAGTTGTCTCAAGGCACGGAGTGCCAACCTCCATTATTTCGGATCGTGATGCACGATTCACCTCTGAACTATGGCAAGCAATGCACAAATCTTTTGGCTCACGGCTAGACATGAGCACGGCTTATCACCCTCAGACGGATGGGCAGTCTGAGCGCACTATCCAGACTCTGGAAGACATGCTTCGGGCATGTGTTATCGATTTCGGAAACAGCTGGGAAAAGCATCTCCCGTTAGTGGAGTTTTCGTACAATAACAGTTACCACACCAGCATTCAAGCCGCTCCATTCGAGGCATTATATGGGCGTAAATGTCGATCACCTCTTTGTTGGGCGGAGGTGGGTGATAGTCAGATCACAGGTCCAGAAATGGTAGTGGACGCAACAGAAAAGATTGCACAGATACGACAACGCATGGCGGCAGCTCGTGACCGTCAGAAAAGCTACGCTGATAAGCGCAGGAAACCACTCGAGTTCCAAGTTGGGGATCGAGTGCTACTCAAAGTCTCACCCTGGAAGGGTGTAGTTCGTTTTGGTAAACGAGGCAAACTCAATCCACGGTATGTCGGACCGTTCGAAATCATTAAAAGAATAGGCAAAGTGGCCTACAGACTGAACCTACCAGCAGAACTCGGTGCAGTTCACAACGTCTTCCACGTGTCGAATCTGAAGAAGTGTCTGTCAGATGAGACCCTCATAGTTCCTTTGAAGGAACTCACTATCGACGAGCAGTTACATTTCGTCGAGGAACCAGTTGAAATCACGGACCGGGATGTTAAGGTCCTCAAGCACACTAGAATACCTCTTGTTCGAGTTCGTTGGAACTCCCGTCGTGGTCCAGAGTTCACCTGGGAACGAGAAGACCAAATGAAACTCAAGTATCCCCGGTTGTTCGAGAACAGTGCAACTACTACTGAGGCTGAAGCTACTACATAATTTCGGGACGAAATTCCAAATCAACGGGGGGATGATGTGACACCCCAGGGAAACAAGTAAACGATACAACTTACCTAGCTTCCTCAGTAACCGCATGCTAAATTTCGGGACGAAATTTCTTTCAAGTTGGGGATAATGTGACAACTCGAGTTTCCAAGATTCTTTATTCGCATTTATGGCACGTTGACTGTTTAGTTTTTTTACTTAATTGATTTGTTGCTTTGTACTGTACACGTTGTGTTATGACAAATGTATTGTGATTATTACATGTTTATGTGCTTGGTGATATAATATGGAACTTGTTGAAAGACTTGACTAGTAAACCATAAAACAACCCGACGAAACACAAGTGTGTTTCGCCATGAATCATTTCGACGAAACACAAGTGATTCGCCATCTACATCTCGACGAAACAGAGTGTTTTGCCGACCCAGTATTTCGCCGAAGCCCATTACGGGCCCAGTGTGTCAATTCGTATATTAAAACGTGAACCGACTCCTGTTTCACATCTTTGGCAAATCAAAACCCTAGAACTCTCCCCACTGTGTGAAGGCAGCTGTGTGCGATTCTCTCAGCCTCTTTAGCGATCAAACCTTCATACCATCTATCTCGGTTAGTTGCGTGCTTGTTAAATCGGTTTCTTGATTCTTTGATTTCTTTATACATATTGTGTATGCTTGATTTCTGAACGGATGTGAGTTTATGTGTATGATAATCTTGATTCGATATGAATGACTAATCGGTTACATAACTTTATGCGAAACATGATGTTGATTCAGGGATTCTAATAAACAGGTCCGGATTGATGTGTATAAGTGATTGGTGGAACTGGATTTAATGATGTTCATGTCGGTTTGATGTTTGTTAATCATGTTGATTGAATACTGATCGAATACGTGTTACTGTCATGAATCTACCTACGTATTGATAACTTGCGAATCATGTGTTGATTAAGATGATGATTATACGCTGAATGATTTCTGTATGATTGCTGCTTGATGTTGATGACGGCTGTTAGCAATGATTAGGGTTTCTGTGATTAACTGATTAATCGACGTAACTGATTTATTGACGAAACGACACCCTCGGCGAAACAGACATGACGTAACAGATGCGTTTCGCCGAGACCACTTAATGACGAAACAAACACGGCGAATCAAGTGTGTTTCGCCGAGACCTTTTGTGACGAAACAGAGGTGACGAAACGGAAGTGTTTCGTCGGGAGGGATTCACGGTGAAACAGGGGTGTTTCGCCGAAAGGGTAAACTGCACAGTAACTTAGTTTAATTCTTTTAAAGTTAACTAAGTTAGTTAACTGCCGTTAAGTGATACGCATGACTTGTATCATTATGAATACGTGTTCTGTGCTACTTGGTGATCATTGATTCACAATCGGCTATGATATCACTTATGTGCAAACTTCGTGAATACAAACTGATTAGGTACACATGCGTACTTTAGGACGTGATTGAATTAACAATGAGCGCATACTTTAGCATACCGAGCAAACCAAGGTGAGTTCACACTTCCAAGGCATGGGATTCCCGGTGGGTTGGGAATGGTATTGATAGATATGAGAGACTTGTACGTTCGCCACAACTAGACTACTTACCATCGTCCTCGGTTGCGAAGGACCCTTACGTAAAACCTACGTAAACTTGTGCTTACTACTGTCCTCAGGTTTCGAGGGACACTTACGTAAAACCTATGTAAACTTATACTTACTACTACCTCGGGTTGTGAAGGGCACTTACGTAAAACCTACGTAAACCTCCCGCGTACCACTGTCCTCGGGTTAAGAAGGGCACTTACGTAAAACCTACGTAAACTTTGTACGTGTTCCTGTTCTCGGATAAAGAAGAACACTTATGGTTACAAATAGTCTAGTGCGTATGACATGGGAAGCCCCCACTAATTAAACATACAACAGGCTTAGTTAATAACGCATGGTGATGCAACGAACTTACTATATGCGAATAACGAACTCATTAACTGAACACCTTACTGTGAACTCGCTCAACTAGTTGTTGACTCTCTGTTACATGCCTTGCAGGACCATAGGTACTCATGGAGGTTGCACGGGAGGCGTGATCGTTGTGGGCACGGACCGTGGATGTTATGTTAAACACTTCTTTGACATTTTAAACTTGATACTTATGCTGGGTTTTTACATTATTGCTTCCGCTATATACTATACTTATGTTTGAACCCCTTTCATATTGATTGGTTGATATACAATTACTTTTACGAGTTACTTATATGTTCAATATGATTGGTGGCTTGATCCTGGTCATGTCACGCCTCCAAGCGGTGGTACTCCGCGGGTGGATTTTGGGGGTGTGACATTAAAGAAGATATTAAGGCTATCCCTGTGTGGGTTAAGATGCATGATATTCCATTAGCGGCGTTCACTGAGGATGGATTGAGTTTGGTAGCCTCTAAAGTGGGTGTCCCGAAAATGTTAGACTCATACACGGCTTCGATGTGTGTTGAATCCTGGGGTAGAAGTAGTTTTGCTAGAGCCCTTATTGAGGTGCTTGCTGATTCGGAACTTAAAAAGAGTGTTAAGGTTGTTGTTCCAGGGTTGGAAGGTGGTGGTTTCTCAACAAATGAGGTTAAAATTGAGTATGACTGGGAACTGCTTAGGTGTGCCAGTTGTTGTCTTTTCGGTCATGATGAGAACACTTATCCAAAGAACCCTTGTAGGAAGGTGGAGGATGGTATGAAGACTGACGCTGATGGGTTTCGGGAATTCAAAGGTAAAAACAAAAAAAGTGGTCAGCACGGGATCCAGATTAATAACAATAAGCCGAAAAGGTGGAGGATGGTATGAAGACTAACGGATGAGGTTGTTTTAGATGGATATCTATCTGAGATTCCTAAGTTTGTGGACGGGAAGAATGATGGTAAAAAATCTGAGGGTGCAAGCACACCCGGTAATGAGGGTTCCAATGGGTAGTATGGGGTTGAACCGCTCCCTGAAACAAAAGGAGGTTCGTCAGGTTATAACGGATAATCATTTGCAAGTGTGCGCTATCATGGAGACTCATGTGGATGCTTCTAATGTTTCGGAAGTTTGTAGGAAAGTTTGTAACAATTGGCAATGGAATTCGAATGCTAGTTATTGCTCGGGAGGAACTCATATTATGGTGGGTTGGGATGATAATAAAGTGGATGTCATGATTCTTGCTCAAACTAATCAGGTAATTCATACACAGATTATTTTTAAGCTTGATAAAAAGTCGTTGTTTTGTTCTTTCGTGTATGCGGAGAATCACTATAAGGACAGACGAAATTTGTGGGATGATCTATGTCGCCATCATTCGTTTATGCGGAATAAACCTTGGGTTTTAATGGGTGACTTCAACGCCACGTTGGCTTTGGATGATACGCTGGCCGGTTCTTCAACAACGAATATTGGGACTTGGGAATTCAAGGATTGTGTGAATGAGATCGATGTTTTTGATGTTAATAGCTCAGGGTTTCATTACACGTGGAAAAATAAACAGAAGCATGGTAATACTATTTCTAAAAAGATTGATCGTGTATTAGGGAATGTGCACTTCACTGATGTGTTTCCTGATGCGGTGGCCCGTTTTTTGCCGTTTGGAGTCTCGGATCACTCTCCATGCATTCTTGTTCTTCCAAATGTGCAACGGGACAAAGCTAAACCGTTTAAGTTTGTCAACTTAATTGCGGAGAAGAGGGGTTTTTTGGAGGAAGTCGAGCGGGTTTGGGAATCTGAATGTTCGGGTTATACGATGTATAAGGTGGTTTATAAGCTTAAGCTTCTGAAGGGTCCGTTACGTAAAATCCTTTATAAACAAGGTAATTTGCATGAGAAGGTTATATCGATGAGAAAGTGTTTAGAGGAATGTCAGCGTGATCTGGTAATGAACCCGGCTGATGTTAATATATTGTCTAATCATGAAAATGCTTTGCAGGCATTTAAAGAGGCAGTTCGGGATGGAGCTCTATTCCTTCAACAGAAATCGAAGGTGGATTGGTTGTCTTTGGGTGATTCTAATACAAAATACTTTCATAATGTGGTTAAAGCCAAGAACCATCGAAGTCGTATTTTTGCTATTCTAAATGCTGCGGGTCAGTTGTTTGAAGGTAGTGAGGTGCCGAAGGCTGTGGTGGACCATTTCACTGATTTTTTTGGTACGGTTGCTGATACTTCTAATCAACCATCTCCTGAATTATTTAATCAGAAGCTGTTGATGGAGAAAGCGAACCACATGGTTCGTAATGTGACGGATGACGAGATCAAGAATGTGATGTTTTCTATTGCGGGAAACAAAGCGCCAGGCCCGGATGGATACACGTCTGTTTTTTCAAAAAGTCGTGGAATATTGTTGGCGAGGAGGTGTGTAAAGCGATTAAGGAGTTCTTTTTAAATGGGAAACTTCTTCAGCAATTAAACCATACGGTAATATCTTTAATCCCTAAGGTTTCGACTCCTTCTGTCATTACTGACTATCGACCGATCTCATGTTGCAATACGTTATACAAGTGCATAAGTAAGATTATTTCTAATCGTATGAAGGAAGGCTTGGGGGATATTGTGAGTATAAACCAGTCTGCGTTTGTGCCGACTAGAAGGATATCCGGTAACATCCTGTTAACCCAGGAACTAATGCACAACTATCACCGTAATACGGGTCCTCCGAGATGTGCATTTAAGGTGGACATTCAGAAGGCCTATGACACAGTTGAATGGAAATTCCTTGAGAATGCTTTGGTGGGGTTTGGATTCCACCCGAAAATGGTTAAATGGGTTATGACGTGTGTCACGTCGACATCGTTTTCTATGGCGATTAACGGAAACATGTACGGATACTTTAGAGGAAGGCGAGGATTACGACAGGGAGATCCGATGTCTCCTTATCTTTTTACTTTGGTTATGGAGGTTCTGACCTTGATCCTTCAAAAGAAGGTGTCGGAATCTATGAATTTTAGGTTTCATACTAAATGTGAAAAACAACGAATCATTAATTTATGCTTCGCTGACGATCTTTTTCTATTTGCGAGAGGTGACCCGAAATCGGCTAGGGTGATTATGGAATCTCTTGATAAGTTTAAGAACATGTCTGGCCTTGTTCCTAGTATGTTGAAGAGTACGGTTTTCTTTGGTAATGTCGCAGATGCGGTTAAAGCTCGTATTCTCGCCATTATGCCATTTGAGGAGGGGGTGCTACCGGTGAAATATTTAGGTGTTCCGCTTATTTCGACTAGGCTTTATTACAAAGACTGTAAAAAGTTGGTTGAAAGAATGGAATCTAGAATTACTGAATGGAAGAACAAGAGTTTATCGTTTGCTGGCAGGTTACAGCTCATTAAATCGGTCCTATCTTCATTGCATGTTTATTGGGCATCGGTCTTCATCCTTCCTAAGCGTATTATCCATGATTTGGAGGAGCACATGAGGAGGTTTCTTTGGACTCAAGGAAATGGCATAAGAGGAAAGGCGAAAGTAAACTGGAAAATGGTGTGTCTGCCGAAAACAGAATGTGGTTTGGGTATTCGAAGGATCGGTGACATGAATAAAGCTTTGATGGTTGCGCACGTGTGGAGTTTGCTCACGAACAGGGAATCTTTATGGGTCAAGTGGATACATTCGTATCGCTTACGAGAGAAAAATTTTTGGGATGTTCCAGTAAAAAATAACATAACGTGGAGTTGGCGGAAGATGTTAAGCTTACGGCCGAGTATTCGAAATCATATATGGGTGACCCTTGGGGATGGCTCGGACACATGTGTTTGGTTTGATAAATGGGATGCATTATGTCCGCTTCGTAGCTTTATTTCTCCTCGTAGCATTACTAGCACGAGCTTTAGTTTAAATTCTCGTGTAGCTGATGTGTGTGCGAATGGGGAATGGTTGTGGCCAGAGACTTGGGCTTCTCGGTTTCCGATTTTGTTTACTATGCAACCTCCAGATTTACATTCTTTTCAAAAGGACAAGCTGATTTGGTATACGAATGGGAGTCGTAGAATGGACTTTTCTACGTTTACGGCTTGGGATGATATGCGCCATTCTCAAAATGTTGTGCAATGGTCAAGTATAGTCTGGTTCCCGCAAGCAATTCCTCGGCATTCTTTTCTAGTATGGCTGCTTGTGCAAAAAAAATTGAAAACTCAAGATGTTATGGGTAGTTGGAATACGGGTAATATGAACTTTAACCTGTTATGTTGCTCGCTTTGTTTAAGGGGTCCTGACTCTCATGAGCACCTGTTTTTTGAGTGTGACATTGCGAAGCATGTTTGGTTGGGTGTTCGGGATCGAGCTGGTATGGGCACTATTCAGAATTCTTGGTGCGATATCTTTGAGTATCTGATTAGTATAGCGAACTCTAAGAAGGCTATTGATATCATTGCGAAGATGGTTGTAGGTGCATCAGTCTATTTTGTTTGGGAGGAACGAAATAGACGACTTTTCACTACGAAAAGGAGAACTAAGGAGCAGCTTATAGAGGTGGTGCTTTCTATCATTCGAACGAAACTCCATACTATGAAGTTCCAAAATTCTATTCATTCGGCTAGAGTTATTCAGGAATGGACTCTCCCCCGTGGTTTGCTGGTGGCAGATGATGATTGTGGCTGATGTTTGATTGTAGTTTCGTTAGTAAGAGATAGATAGTCTCGTGATGTATTGGTTAGCGATTAGTATGCTTTGTGTCGGGTGTTTACTCTAGTATGGCATGTCATACTTGAGAACTGGAGGTTGAGTGCCTTCACTTGTTTTATTTGGTTGTTTGGTTGGTATAAAATTTAACCGGGGTAACCCTTTACCCAAAAAAAAATATCGGTTTCTGACATTCCATGACAACAGGAATGGGGTGTCAAATCCTATAGCGCTATATCATACTACCAATCAGTCTGGTGAACATAAAATAAGTACAATTCAACAATTAATTTTATAATCTTTGAAAAATCAGTGTTTAAACCATAAATAATCATATAGTTTGTCAAAAGATAACTACTAATATGTATAATCAATTATACTTTGAAATCATGAATATAACAATTAGGTACACATGCTTCACCCCAAAACATTGAAAACATTAAAAGAGGGGACTATGTACTCACTTGAGAATGCTTAGAAGTCTTGAATAACAACCAAGCAAAGCTAGAGGGAGCACGGAATCAAACGACACCTAATATAGGTAACTATGTAAATAAACCGGGCCTAAATCGGAAGATCGGATAGAATGAGGTTTTGTAAACCAAACGAGTATTGGAACTCATGTAATATGGTCTAACAAAGTCTACATTCTAGATCGGAACTTATCCTAAGTGGTTTCGACCCGTTACGACCCATTAAGGTAGCTTATGCTACTTTAACGCGTCGTTTGCGCAAAAGCGCGTTCGAGACGTCTAACTAGTCCTATGACAAGTATTATATGCCTAAGCATGCTTAATTATGTTGCATAATCAGTTAAGTGGCAAAAGTTTAGGTTACATATGCTTAAATACCAATTATGCATGAAAAGGGCATTTTGGTCATTTTCCTAAGGCATATAAACTACCTATCATACTACTTAAACGAAGTGACCATCAGGTATAACCTCGGAAGATTATTCCCTATACAACTATGGTCACTAAACATGATTGGTCGGATCCTAATGATCGACCAAACGGGTCTAGTTCGAAAGTCTAAGCGGTGGTTTAGACCGCTTGACTTACGACTCTCAACAAGCACTAAACTAAAAGTGACGAGCTAAGCATGTTAAAACATGCTTACCTAAGTTAGAAAACAGGTGTTGATATCAAAACAAAGTGTTTTGATACCCTAAAGTAGTTTGGTTGCAAAATACGCTTAAATGCGCATTTTGACCGAAACTATGACTCGTCACTATGCCTAGTCAACATGGTAATCAGTAGGTATAGTCACTAGGGACTATAACCATCGTGATTACGCTCACGTTGCGAAGTTCATACGAAATTCGTGTTGACCAAAGACTGGTCAAAGTAGAAAGTCAAACACTCTTTGACTTTCTCACTAGGAAAGCGATAAAAGAACGAAGGAAGCTTACAAAGGGTCCTTGCTAGGGAGAACTTGATCAAATTACTCAGGTATGAAGTCCTTAGACTCCAACTTAGAGCAATTATCAGATCAACGGTGAAGAAATCAAATGAGGAGCTTGGCTACTTATACTTGTAGTGAACTCACAAGATCAAAACAAATGTTTTTGTAGCCAACAAGCAAAAGATCATGACCCTACATGTGTTTGGTGCAGGTTTAAAGCCTTGGAGAGGTGTTAACTTGGTTAACACACCAAGAAATTACCATAACAACCCCTGAATTTGCAAACAGATTGCAAAAACTGATTTTCTGGTGCTGGGCAGTTTTACGCCGCCCGCGTAAGAGGAGAGACCAGGCTTACGCGGCCGGTCTAAAACTTGCAGATCAGCACAAGTTTCAATATTTACAGCATTGGTCCCTGCATGTGTTTGAGCTCATTTTTTGGCACTTTTAACACCCGTTAAGCCATTTTCAAGGCTCTACAAGGTCAATAAATTTAGAGGACTCAAAATATTCTTGGAAAACTCTCGGATGTCGGCTCGTTTGGTTGTATGGTCGCGTTATTCGTTAAATTACGACGAAACTCAAACGGACGCGAAAACGAACCAAATTAAGCGACGAGCGGTATTTTTGCATGCCGATAACTAAAATAAAAATATTTTAGTGTGTACAAAAATTTTGGACGTCCAGATGTGGTCAGAACGTAAGATATGCGCGAAAATGCAAACTTACGCCGTTTTTGACACTTTTAGTCCCTGTAAGATCAAATAAGCATATTTTCGCACACCGAACCACTCAAAGCTTATTTCTAAGCTATGTTTAGGTTATTTATGGTATGTTTAGCTTATGATAAAGTTCCGGACTATTCGTTGCCTTACAAAACGACAGACTTTTGCAGTTTGACGCAAATAGTCCCTGTGAGCGAATAAACTTGTTTTTGCCATACCAAACCCTTCAAAACTTATTTCTAAGTTATGTAAAGGTTATTTAAGGTATGTTAAGCCTATTTCACTATTCCAGAGTGTTTGTTGCATTAAACTGGCTATATTTACGCATCAGTTCGTGTATAACCTTCCAGAAAGCGATTTAAAGCTCGAAATCGAACAAGAATTGATATGTGCAAATGATACACATATTTATACAAATCCCAAGTATGAAATACAATATTTCATTGGTTTGGTATTTGTTTGATGGTTGAAGTGACACAGGTGTCACACTACGAGCTTAAGATGGTTGGATCAGAGATTGAGACCTACACCAAGCTGTCCAACGATTACGCTGATCTCTGTCCAAACATGTCTCGACCTGTTTATCGAAGGATCGAATTATACATCAAGGGTTTGGTTCCAGAAATCCAGAGCTTGGTCACTTCAGCTAACCTCACTACCATTCAGCCAGTCATTCGTCTTGCTCACAAACTCACTGATCAGGCTGTGGAACAGGGCAAGCTGCCCAAAAGGATCAGTGCTACTACTGGAACTTCTAGTGATAACAAACGTAAGTGGGATGGAAATCAGGGTAAGGATGCTAACCCCACTCAGGCCCCAGTTCAGCAAAGGAAGACTAAAAACAACAAGGGCCCTCAGCAACAGGGTGGCTATCGAGGAAACCACCCCAAGTGTAACAAGTGTAACCGACACCATAGTGGGCCATGTGGAAGAAGCCAGTGTCAGCGATGCAACAAGATGGGGCATGAAGCCAAAGACTGCAGAAGCCAGCTTCCAGCTAGGCAGAATCAGTAACAACCACAGCAACAGCAGCAAGGAAACAACCGTGGATGCTTCAAATGTGGAGCAACGGGGCACATGCAAAGGGATTGCCCTGAACTGAACCAGAACCGCAACAACAATCAGGGCACTAGGTTCAATGATCCTAACAACAACAACGCTGGCAATGGCGCAAGAGGAAGGGCTTTTGTGATTGGAGCTGGAGAAGCTAGGAATGATCCCAACTTCGTAGCGGGTAAGTTCCTACTTGATGATCGTTATGTTTCTGTATTGTTTGACTCTGGAGCCGATGCTAGCTATGTATCCCTACGTATTAGTAAGAAGCTTAAGCGTATGCCTACGTTATTAAGTTCTAAGCATATCATCGAGTTAGCTAAAGGTAGAAACATCGAGGCCTCACATGTTATCAGTAACTGCAAACTAGTATTGTCTGGTCAGACCTTCTGCATCAATCTTTCCCTACCGTTCTTGGAAGCTTCGACGTCGTCATTGGTATGGATTGGTTATCCAAACATCGGGGTGAAATCCTCTGTCAAGAGAAGATCATTCGTATTCCCCGTTCTTCTGGTGAACCCCTTATCGTTCAAGATGACAAAGGTGGAGCTGTCACAGGAATCATCTCGTACTTAAAAGCCCAGAAGAGTTTACGAAAAGGGCACACCGCTATTTTAGCACTTGTTACCGATACACAGGAAAAGGAAAAGAGGATCGAGGAATTCCCAGTTGTACACGACTATCCCGAGGTATTCCCTGAGGAATTACCTGGACTCCCTCCTCACCGTCAGGTCGAATTTCAAATCGAACTAACCCCTGGAGCGGCACCTATAGCTCGTGCACCTTATCGACTAGCCCCCACTGAACTAAAGGAACTTTCTGCGTAACTGCAAGAACTACTGGATAAAGAATTTATCCGTCCTAGTTCGTCACCCTGGGGAGCACCAGTGCTCTTTGTCAAGAAGAAGGATGGCACATTCCGTATGTGCATCGAATATCGTGAGCTGAACAAGGTTACCATCAAGAACCGTTACCCACTCCCGCATATCGACGACCTATTCGATTAACTGCAAGGGTTGAGCTACTACTCCAAGATTGATCTGCGATCAGGTTATCATCAGTTAAGAGTCCGCGATGAGCACATCTCCAAAACTGCGTTCAGAACTCGTTATGGTCACTACGAATTCCTCGTCATGCCTTTTGGAATGACCAACGCGCATGCGGTTTTTATGGATCTCATGAACCGAGTGTGCAAACCTTACCTCGACAAGTTTGTGATTGTGTTTATCGATGACATCCCGATCTACTCGAAGAGCCAAGAGGAGCATGAACAACACCTGCGTCTTATACTCGAGCTCCTTCACAATGAACAACTGTACGCCAAGTTCTCGAAATGTGACTTCTGGCTTCGAGAAGTCCACTTCCTCGGGCACGTGGTCAATAAGGACGGAAGCTCGACAATTCTTGGGATTGGCAGGGTACTATCGTAGATTCATCATGGGATTTTCGAAGATCACTCAACCTCTCACGACTCTCACCCAAAAGGGTATTGCTTACAAGTGGAATGATGCTCAGGAGTCTGCCTTTCAGAAGCTAAAGAAGAACCTTTGTAGTGCTCCTATTCTTTCGTTACCTGAAGGTGCTGATGACTTTGTCGTTTACTACGACGCGTCTATTCATGGACTGGGCTGCGTGTTAATGCAACGCGAGAAAGTTATCGCCTATGCTTCTCGACAACTTAAGATTCACGAAAGGAACTACACGACGCATGATTTGGAACTCGGAGCAGTCGTATTTGCACTCAAGATTTGGAGACATTACTTGTACAGTACCAAGTGCACGATTTACACCGATCACAAGAGTCTCCAGTACATCTTGGATCAGAAGGAGTTGAACATGAGGCAACGAAGATGGGTAGAACTCCTTAACGTCTACGAATGCGCAATTAAGTATCATCCAGGCAAGGCTAATGTCGTGGCCAATGCCCTTAGCAGGAAGGAAACCAAACCTAAGCGTGTTCGTGCTTTACAGCTCACTATCCACTCGAACCTCCCTAGTTAGATCCGCAATGCCCAAGTTGAAGCACTCAAGGCTGAAAACCATCCAGCCGAATCCCTGCGGGGTATGGAGAAACGGTTGGAACTCAGGGACGACGGTATTCATTACGTTGCTGGCCGTATCTGGACTCCATCTTATGGAAATCTTCGGGAACTTGTAATGGACGAAGCACACAAATCTTGATACTCGATACATCCTGGTGCTGATAAAATGTATCACGATCCCAGAACCCTGTATTGGTGGCCTAACATGAAAGTCCTCATTGCTAAGTATGTTAGCAAGTGCTTGACATGCGCTAGGGTCAAGGTCGAATACCAGAAGCCGTCAGGTTTGTCACAACAGCCAGAGCTGCCAACATGGAAATGGGAGCAAATTTTCGTGGATTTCTTCACAGGCTTACCAAGATCCCAAAGCGGGAACGATACCATCTGGGTCATCGTGGATCGCCTAACCAAGTCTGCGCACTTCCTCGCGATTAAGGAAACAGATAAGTATTCGAAGCTTGCTGCAATCTACTTAAAGGAAATAGTTGCTAGGCACGGGGTGCCAATCTCTATCATTTCTGATCTTGACCCACGCTTTACTTCTGAGTTATGGCAAGCTACGCATAGATCTTTTGGCTCACGTCTAGATATGAGCACTGCTTACCACCCACAAACCGATGGTCAAACTGAACGTACCATCCAAACCCTAGCAGACATGCTGAGAGCATGTGTCATTGACTTTGGAAACAGGTGGGAATGACACTTACCGTTGGTAGAGTTCTCCTACAACAACAGCTACCCTTTGAGGCATTGTACGGTCGTAAATGCCGAGCGCCTCTGTGTTGGGCGGAAGTTGGAAAAAGCCAAATTACTGGCCCAGAACTTGTAGTTGAGACTACAGAAAAGATTGCCCAGATCAGACAACGCATGGCGGCAGCTCGTGACCGTCAGAAAAGCTACGCTGATAAGGGTAGGAAACCGCTAGAATTCCAGGTCGGTGACCGGGTTCTACTTAAAGTCTCACCCTGGAAGGGTGTGGTTCGTTTTGGTAAACGGGGCAAGCTTAATCCGCGATACGTTGGACCATTTGAAATTACCGAAAGGATCGGTAAGGTTGCATACAGATTAAATCTACCTGAAGAACTGAGTGCAGTGCACAACGTTTTCCACGTGTCTAATCTGAAGAAGTGTCTGTCAGATGAAACACTCGTCATTCCTTTCAAGGAGCTAACTTTTGACGATCAGCTGCACTTTATTGAGGAACCGATTGAGATCACGGATCGAGAAGTCAAAACCCTCAAGCGCAGCCAGATACCTATCGTACGAGTTCATTGGAACTCGTGCCATGGCCCAGAGTTTACCTGGGAGCGGGAAGACCAAATGAAGCACAAGTATCCTCAGTTGTTTGCAAACGAAACTCCCAGCGTCGAAGCTACAGCGGAATTTCGGGACGAAATTCCAAACTAACGAGGGGATGATGTGACACCCCGTTGAAACACTCTCACACATAACTAGATTGGCAGTGGCTGCTTTAACTTTCGGGACGAAAGTTCTTAAAACTTGGGGATAATGTGACACTTCGGGTTTTCCCGATCACCCGTCTAATGTAACGGTATTATGTATCGAACGCGAAAATCTGATATATATATATATATATGTATATATATATATATATAATTTGTGCATTCTGTGATTCTGTGCTTTTTATAATAAGTGTATAATATATGTATATTCTATGAGATATGAGCCGAGACCACGGTTCCGACTCGGTCTCGACTCGAGACCTGCTGGCCTGCAACATAAGTGGGTCGCACACCCACACCACCTGGCCCAAGCCTCCTCTTAAACCCAACAAAAACCCATTAGGGTGCATCGACCTAGATCAGGTATAAAACCCCCACATAAGCCGACATTTCCTATTTTGGGCACTCAATCATTAGCTCAAATCCCCAAACATTCCCTCTCATTCACTCCCACACTCTCCTACCACCTCTCACTAAAACCCTAGCCACACCATTCTCCTCCCTCTCGGATCCAACCGGTAGCATTGAAGGTCCTCGGATCGGCTCGTGTTATTCACTCAAGAACTTCCTTTCGACATTCTTACTCACCTTTACACTCTCGGTCTTTA
>JARYGA010021156.1:0-28634 GCA_030545235.1 Helianthus tuberosus
CCTTTTACAGATATCATTAGTGTACATTCACCTGTAAGACTGAATATAGGAGTCTGGATACGGGAGTATATTCTGAGGTGGGACACGCGAATAAGTTTAAGTCCATTAAAACACTAATCTCGTATCTCGAATCAATTGAACTTTGTGTAAAAATTTAAGTGGATCAGTATACTGACAATCTAAGTGAATCGTTTAGAACTTAAAGTCTAAAAAGGTCAACGGTGCTAGTGATTTGTCAAAAACTGATATGATCCTCTTACGCAAACTCACAAAAATATTGTCTGTAAATATTTCTTTACTAATTTTCATTAAAACAAAAATCCAAAAAAAGAATGTGTTTTAGTATAAAATTTTGAAAAATCAAAAAGATTTTATTTCATCTTATTTTCGACAACTAATGTTGAAAAGCTGATTTTCAAAATTCCGAGTGCTAAACATGATGAACAACAGTGGGTTGGGAGAGTTTGTTTGAAATGAAAAATGATTTTGAAATGATTAAATGATTAAAATTTGGGTGTTACAAATTCAAGTGGTTTATCAGAGATTAAAATTGTTATACATAAAAAAACTTATGTTTTGGGTAGAGTTTGTGCAGGTAAAAGCTTTGAAAGAGCTAGGGTTCGAATCCTGAAGACTTTTTCGCATGAGCAGGAGCAGATGTAGATTAGAGCCAGGAATCGTTCCTGAACCTGTGAAAATGTTATGCCAGGCTACGATCCCAGCTTATTGAAAGGGGGAGTCTGAAGACGTTAAAGCCAGGTTCCAGATCCTGTTGCTACGAAGAGCCAGGAATTATTTCCGAACCTGTGAAAAGCTTAAAGAATCAAGAGACCTGATCAAGAGAATTTGAAGAGTCATGTTGTGATTTTGGGAAATTGTAAGAAAGGATAGAGCCAGATTGAGATTCTGGAAGAAAAAGAGAGAGATAGAAGAAGGGAGAGATTGAAGGATGCTTACAATGGAGAATACTTTGGAAAGAGCAAGAAGACTGATCAAGTCTGAAGACTCGACATACTGAAGACTCGTACTGAAGACTCGTCAACATCCAAGGCGGAGTCTGTTGGTGCATATGTCTGTTGACTTCGCCTTGTATCGAGTCATGTAATAGATTAGATAGACCAAGACACGAAGTACGAGAAAAACAGGAATTAGCACGAAACAGACCAGTTCGTATGAACTGGCAGTTCGTGCGAACTGGGCTAAACCAGTTCGTGCGAACTGGGTATACTGGTTCGTGCGAAGTGGGTGCTCTATAAAGAGGGGTCTTGGGTCTTTCATTTGTAACTTTCTGATTCCGGTAGCGAAGCTCTGCCGAAGTGTCTCCAGCCTGTAAAACGTTGTGTAATCAATACAAGAGACAGTTTAAGTGAGTCTAAGTGCAATACAAGCTGAATGAAGATCAAATCAATGAATTCCGCCTCTGATTTGGTCCGAGAACTCTTCTGATCGACTCGTTTGATCGTGTCACCGATCCTAACACCGTAGGTATCACCATTTCTGTCGGGATCACCGCTTCTGCTCCAAATACCAAGGAAAACGGGGTTTGGCCAGTTGCACTTTTTACCGTTGTTCTATCAGCCCATAAAACAAAGGGTAATTCTTCTGCCCATCTTCCCTTCTTAGCTCCAAGCCTTTTCTTCAAATTGTTGACAATTATCTTGTTTGAGGATTCTGCTTGTCCATTTTCTTGAGGATGTACCGGTGTGGATGTGATCATTTTGATTCCCCAACTCTTGCAAAAGTCAGTAGTCCTCTTACTTATAAACTGAGATCCATTGTCACAAATTATCTCAACTGGTATTCCAAACCTAGTCAGGATATTCCTTTTTATGAAGGATACTACTTCTTGGTCTCTAACTTGAACAAATGCTTCAGCTTCAACCCACTTAGAGAAATAATGAGTCATTGCCAGCATGAAGACCTTTCCTCCTGGAGCCTTTGGCAATTTTCCTACTATATCCATTCCCCAGTTCATGAATGGCCAAGGGGAAGCGATAGGATAAAGTGGCTCAGCAGGTTGATGTAATATATTACCGTGTCTTTGACACGCATCACATCTTCGAGCATACTCTGCAGCATATTTTCTCATCGTCGGCCAATAATATCCTGTTCTTAATACCTTTGAGAATAACGACCTGCCCCCAGTATAGTTACCACAATCCCCTTCGTGTATATCCTGAAGCACTTCTTTAGTTTCGGGATCCTCCAAGCACCTCAGATATGGTCCTGCAAGAGATTTCTTATACAAAACATTATTTATAATAGTGAATCGTGATACCTTCATTCTAAAGGCCTTAGGATTTTCATCCTTTGGGATGTGTCCTTCCTCGAGATATCTCATGATTGGAGCCGTCCAGGACTTAGGATCCTCCTCGGGATACTCATCATCAGGATCCTGAACACTTACTACCTCCTTATCCTGAGGATCCGTCGTAGGGTACAGGATATGTAATATTGGTATTTGGGTCCCCTCCGGTATCCTGACTGATGATCCTAGATTTGCCAAGGCATCAGCTTCAGCATTATCCTCTCTTGGTACCTGTTCAAGTGTAAAAATATCGAAATATCCTGCTAATTTTTTGAGAATTTCGAGGTACTCGATCAACTTTTCACCTTTAACTGCATAGGTCCCATTAAAATGATTAGTAATTAACAAGGAATCAACAAATACTTGTAAACCCTTGATATTTATGCTCTTAGCTAATTCTAATCCTGCAATTAAAGCTTCATAATCTGCTTCATTATTAGTGGCAGGAAACTCACATCTAATAGCCTGGGGTAATATGTCCCCCTGTGGCGATTTTAGTAGTATACCCAAACCTACACCTCTTACATTAGATGCACCATCAGTATATAGTGTCTAAGATTCTATATTTTCTCCTAGTTGTTGCACTTCTAGGTCTACTTCATTTTGAATATCACTACTGAAATCAGCCACAAAGTCAGCTAAAGCCTGAGACTTTATGGCATTTCTAGGTTCAGATACTAGATCATATGCACTTAATTTCACTGACCATTTAGCCATCCTACATGACATCTCAGGTTTCCTAAGCACATTTTTTACAGGATAGTTGGTTTTAACTGTTTTGGTCAAAAATTACCGAAGTAATTAAGTGATCAAATTAGTTAAGTGAGGTAGTGTGCTAGAAATGAGTGTCGAAAATATGTTAATCAAATTAATTGTAAAAAACAGTTTCAGGATACGGCTCAGGATATAGAGCTGTATCTATGATCAAACAATGAGCAAAAGTAAAGTAAACGACACGGGATGTACGAGGAAAGCCCTTGATCAATCTAGATCGCCGGCATAAAACCTCGGGAGCTGACAATCGCAGCTGCCTAGTTCTTCTATTGCTTCAAAAATCAGGATACAGTGCAGGATGTGGTACGGATCGACTAAGTGTTACAACGAAACTTGAATACAAGTGTGGTGTTTGCAATGAGCTAGAGAGTGTAAGTGTATGAGAGTGGTAGTGAAAAATTGTGTGTTCTAAGCTGATCCGCCCCCATCTATTTATAGTAAAGATAAAATAACAAACTACCCTAAACTTGCGGGATCCACCGAATATTCCTTCTTCTAACGTTGTAGACCTGGTCTTTCGGGCTCAACGTCTCTCCCTCAACAAATTCGTCCGAGTCTTGAGGAGAAGAAGTCCTCTTGACCGTTAGCAAGTCTCAGCCCTTAACCTGCACGTGGTTAATTCAATAAGCCTCAGGATATCGCCCAAGATGTTAGCAATATCCTGTTCCAGCATCCTGGTCACAAATGAACAAACATAGGCAGGATATTGGTCAGGATATAATCGTTAAGAAAATGACCCCTAACAATTGTCCCCAAATATATCGGTTGGGATACCAATCCAACGGATATATTTCAAAAGTTTCACCTCATGACTTAAGGTAATTAATACGACTAGACCCTTGAAATGACAGCGGTGCAACTTCCAAGGCATTATTTACTCTTTACCCCCCTATATTCATCCTATATTAACCGAGGGGCTCCTTGTCTCGGTTATCCTTATCTGCAAGCAAACATCAGGTATCTTCTTTTCTATTCTCCTTTCTTGAATTTCTCTTAATTTGCTCAATACTCTTCATGGCACCACGAACGAAATCCCGATCAGACCGACCAGCCTCAACCCTCATAAGTCAAAACTTCATCACCGATCCAGCAAAGTAGATTTGCTGCTTCAATAATGCTGACATTGCTGCTCTCAAAGATCCCGGTGCCTTTCCCACCGGAACGGTCTTTCGCCCCTTCGACCAGGAAGCCCGATCGGACGCATCATCCGATGAGTGGGTTTGTTTTTTCGCTTATCCTTTCTCTCTTGGACTCCGGTACCCATTTCCACCCTTTATCTCTAGCTTTTTCGACCTCACCGGCCTTAGCTATGCCCAAGTTATGCCAATGGTCTGGCGAGTCTTGATAGTGTTGGATCAAATCAAATCTCGTCATTTTCCTAACCTACTTGTTGAGGACCTTCCCGTAGCATACCGGTTGAGATCCCATGGCAATCACCGTTATCTTCTGTTTTCCATCAAGAACCCTTTGGTCCTTAAAGCCACCAAGAATGAGGATCGATGGCGACGAAAATTCTTTTTCGTAAAAAGAGACTCTATTGATAAGGGTTTCGATCTACCGGTTAAATGGTTAACCAAGGGTAGGATTTAGGGTTTTAGGAATATCCCCAATTATATCTTCAAACTGTATCCCGGACTTATATTCTGATGTTTTTATGCAGCGAATTTCAGAGATTTAGTGCCTCCCAGTGCAGAATCCGAATCCAAGATCAAGGAAATCTACCGTCTTCCTGCCAGTGAAAGAACTTTTTCCCTGTCTCCTACAGATTCTCATCAAAAATCAAGCTCAGAAATGTCTGGTAAGCACATTCTCATATATTAATTATTTTTCACAAATATGATGAGTTTTAAGAATATCTTCCCTTATGTTGTACCAGTCGTCAACCTTGAAGGTTTCGAACTTGACGAATTGGATTGCTATTCCAGCCTTGAACCCGCCAAACAAGAATCCAAACCAAAGTCGTCTGCTACACCAAAGCCTACCTCCTCGAAAACTGTTTCTGCTCCCAAAGGCCCTCCGGCATCCAGGACCCGGGCATCCAGCTCTCGGAAGAGAAAGGAGACTGACTCCCCAGCTGTTTCTGGAACGTTCTCTCTTGAGAATCATGGGTTCAATGAAGCCACCTCATTCCTCAAACAGGTAGAATTTTCTTTTCGATATCCTGTACAAGTATGTTAGTCTTTATCCTGCTTATTTTTCACATTAATACCTGTGTCTTTATCGATAGGGTCTGGATCGTCTTATCCACTTATACGAAGACGCTTGCGGGCTTAACAAGATGTTGCAGATTCAGCTGGAGAAAGCTCAAGCCACCATAGCTGATCAAGGGACCATTGCAGCTGCCAAATCCCAGCACTATGAAGACAAATACAAGGCAATGACCCAGGAACATCAAGCTGCCCTCCACAAAGCTAATGAGGACGCTCAAGCCAAGCTAGATGCCGCTCTTCTTCAATATCAGCAGAATATGAGCTCATACCGGGATAGCCTTAAAGCATCCGTGGTCGTCTCCCTTCTCCAATCCAGGATAAAGATGGCTTATGAGGCCATGGATTTGGGTTTTGAATGCCCCTCCTGGAACGTAAAGACTTGGGAGGCGAAACTAAAGGATCTTGGAGGTCATCCCGTTGCTCATTCTGCAAAACATGCTGGTGAAGAGCCTTCGAAGGTGGCAGAGGAGGTGGCCAATGCTGATGGTGATACCGAGAAGAATCCTGAGGCTGATGCTGGGGCGAATGCTGGCAAGGAGGTTGCTGTTCAAGAGGATGCTGCCCCTTAGGCAGCGGAGTGGGCGATGATGTATGTACGTGCCAAGGCCGGAGCCCACTTTTTAATTTCATGGTTGTGGTTGCATAAACAATTTACTTTTCCTGTCTTTGAACAATTTACTTTTCCTGCACTAGAACAATGTGATGACCAAAGGTGGATGGGTCCTAGGTTTTAGGATGAAGCCCTTGGTCATCAATTAGTATAACTTGTTTTGAATGTGATAACGGTTGTAGGTGGACAGGTTCTATTTTGAGATATATCCGACAACCGTTACACTAATATGGTAAAAACTGATCGTGCTTTTGGCGGATGGGCCTTGGTTTTAGGTGAAACCAAAAGCACAACTTTTGACTTGTTAATAATATAACTATCTTCTGACTTATTTTCTGTTACCTTGCATTACTTTGCATTACTTAGTGTGAGTCTTATCTTTGTAAAGATTTTGTATTGTTATCTTATAAAATATCCTGATCAGTATGCTCAGCAACATACTGTAAAAGCCTTTTATTAGATAGATCTTCCAAACGTTCCTTCAACTTTGTAAAAATTTCTTTAGAAAGTAAAAAATAGTCTATCTTTTCAAAACCAAGTTTTGATAATATTTAAATGATCAGAGTTCCAAACTAATACTGGTTTCAAACACCCTAATCAAATATCCTGAAAAGAACTTCCAGAATATATCAGAATACTTAAAACAATGTTACTAAAAACCTAGATGATGTTTACAAAGGAAAGATCATACCAGAAATAGGGTATAAACCTATTACCAAACTTCAATCCCTTTGCAAGTCTTCCAATGAAGATGTCCCCTGTGCAAGGTACTTAGTGCATTAGTTCCAAACCTCATCCTTTTAGCTTTACATCACCACCTTGGTGGGAATGTCCCCTATGTACAATGTCTTCAAACACTTTAGAAATCTTCTGAATGTTAGTTTCCATAGGCAATTTTTTACGTTCCAGGGGCAAAAGCCAAGGATGTACTGGAGATAAATCCCTTGTATCCTGGGGAAAATCCCAAATTTTCATGCGCTACAGGCGGGAGTGTATAAACTCCAAGACTTAGAAAGGTGAAAACCTTTAAACCTTAGAGAGTATGAAAATACCCTTTCGTGAGAGAGGGTGATCAATCCTCATATACCTTTAGGATTCAGGATATAGCCAACAGTAACGAAATTGTCAGCCACTTTTACATGGACTGGTCCCGCCACCTTGAACTATCCCTGAATAACTTGCGCTCCAGGCGGGGTGTTTAAACCCAATTCGGAAGAAAGGTGAATACCTTTAAACCTGTGAAGGGATCAGTATCCCTTAAACGTGAGAGAGGGGGCCAATCCTCTAATCTTCTGAGTTATCCTGAGTACATATCCTGGAGCTATATCCTGAAACATATCTTGCAAAACAATTGTAAACTAAGGTGGGTGTTAGCTTGGCTAACACCCCTCCGATGCTTAAGTCAGTATTGAGTTTCAAAGAATAAATTAAACCAAACATATTTAAAAGAGGTAGAATTCATACCATCCTGAGTTAGAAATTAAATTCTAGACTCACTTGAAATAGAGCTTAAGGTGTATAGCATTCCAAGATCTCGGTAGCATATCCCCCTCCATATTCTTGAGTCTATATGCTCCTTTCCCTGCTTCTGATTCAACTTCATATGGTCCTTCCCATTTTGGAGCTAACTTGCCATCGGCAGGATTAGTAGTATTCTGAAAAGCTTTTCTTAACACCCAATCTCCAACCCTAAATATTCTGGTTCTAATATTCTTGTTATATGCCCTGGATATTCTCTGTTGGTATGCTGCCATCCTTAGCCTTGCCGCATCTCTCTTTTCATCTATAGTGTCTAAATCCTGACTCAAGGCTTCAGGATTCTGCTCAGGATCACTTAAGACAGATCTTGCAGTAGGTATTGTCATCTCCGTTGGAATCATTGCTTCTGCTCCAAACACCAAGGAAAATGGGGTTTGGCCTGTTGCATTCTTTACCGTTGTCCTATCAGCCCATAAAACAAAGGGTAATTCTTCTGCCCATCTTCCTTTTTTGGCTCCAAGCCTTTTCTTTAAGTTATTGACAATTATCTTGTTTGAGGATTCTGCTTGTCCATTTGCTTGAGGATGTACCGGAGTAGATGTGATCATTTTGATTCCCCAACTCTTGCAAAAGTCCGTAGTCCTTCTGCTTATGAACTGAGAACCATTATCACAGATTATCTCAGCTGGTACTCCGAATCTGGTCAGGATATTCCTCTTTATGAAGGATACTACTTCTTGGTTTCTAACTTGAACAAATGCTTCAGCTTCAACCCACTTAGAGAAATAATCCGTCATTGCTAGCATAAAGACTTTTCCTCCCGGAGCCTTCGGTAGCTTTCCCACTATATCCATGCCCCACTTCATAAATGGCCAGGGGAAACAATAGGATATAATGGTTCAGCAGGTTGATGCAGTATGTTACTATGTCTTTGACATGCGTCACATCTTCGAGCATATTCTGCAGCATCTTTTCTCATTGTTGGCCAATAATATCCTGTCCTTAATACTTTTGAGAATAACGACCTGCCCCCAGCATGGTTACCACAATCCCCTTCATGTATATCCTGAAGTACTTCCTTGGCTTCAGGATCCTCCAAGCACCTCAAATACGGTCCTGCAAGAGATTTCTTGTATAAAATATTATCTATAATAGTGAATCGTGATACCTTCATCCTAAATGCCTTAGGATTTTCCTTTCCAGGGATGTGTCCTTCTTTGAGATATTTCATGATTGGAGCCGTCCAGGATTTAGGATCCTCTTCAGGATGTTCTACTCCAGGATCCTGAATACCAGCTACTTCTTTATCCTGAGGATTCGTTGCAGGATATAGGACATGTAATATTGGTATTTGCGTCCCTTCAGGTATCTTGATCGATGATCCCAAATTTGCTAAGGCATCCACTTCAGCATTATCCTCCCTTGGTACCTGTTCAAGCATAAAAACATCGAAATATCCTGCTAATTTTTTGAGAATATCGAGATATTCGATTAATTTCTCACCCTTAACTGCATAGGATCCATTAAAATGGTTAGTAATTAACAAAGAGTCAACATATACTTGCAAATTTTTGATACTCATGCTCTTAGCCAACTCTAATCCTGCAATTAAAGCCTCATACTCTGCTTCATTATTAGTAGCAGGAAATTCACACCTAATAGCCTGGGGTAATATGTCCCCCTGTGGCGATTTTAGTAGTATTCCTAATCCTACTCCTCTTACATTAGATGCACCGTCAGTATATAATGTCCAGGATCCTGAGGATTCTCCTAACTGTTGAACTTCTAGGTCTACCTCGTTCTGAATGTCACTACTAAAGTCAGCCACAAAGTCAGCTAAAGCCTGGGATTTTATGGCATTTCTAGGTTCGTATACTAAATCATAAGCACTCAACTTTACTGACCACTTGGCCATCCTGCCTGACATCTCTGGTTTCCTAAGCACATTTTTGATAGGATAATTTGTTTTAACATGTATCCTATGTGTCTCGAAATAATGCCTAAGTTTCGTTGATGCCATGACTAATGCTAGTATCAATTTTTCTAAATGAGAATACCTAGTTTCAGCATCTAACAAACTTTTACTAACATAATAAACAGGATATTGCTGACCTTCATGGTCTTTTATAAGAACGGCACTTACAGCATTCCCTGATACAGCAAGGTACAGGGATAGTGGTTCACCATTTTCCGGCTTCATCAATAGAGGTGCGGTTGAGAGATACCGTTTCAAATCCTGCAGGGCTGCTTCATGCTTTTCCCCCCATTCGAATCTTTTGTTCTTCTTTAGGATATCATAGAAGTCTTTGCATTTCTCTGAGGATCTTGAGATAAACCTGTTTAGAGCTGCTACTCGGCCTGTTAGTCTTTGTACGTCCTTCATGTTTGAGGGTGATTTTATATCCAGGATAGCTTTGATCTGTTCTGGGCTTGCTTCTATCCCCCTCTTTGTCACCATATATCCAAGGAACTTTCCTGCCCCCACTCCGAAATGGCATTTAGCAGGATTCAGCTTCATGTTGTATTGATCCAGGATATCAAATGCTCCCTTGATATCCTGGAGGTGATCCTCAGCCTTTTTAGATTTCACCACCATATCATCGATATATACCTCCATGGTGTCCCCCAGTTTGTCTTTGAACATCATGTTTACCAATCTTTGGTATGTTGCACCTGCATTTTTCAAACCAAAAGGCATAGCTGTATAACAATAGATACCTGTCGGTGTCATGAAGGCAGTATCCTCCTAGTCAGAAGGTTCCATTTGGATCTGTTGAAATCCTGAAGATGCGTCCATGAAGGTCAGCATTTCATGCCCGGCAGTGGCATCTACCATTGCATCAATGTGTGGAAGAGGAAATGGGTCTTTAGGACAAGCTTTGTTCAAGTCTGTGTAGTCCACACAAACTCTCCATTTCCCATTTTTCTTCTGTACTACAACCACGTTTGCTAGCCACCTTGGGAACTTCACCTCCCTGATCATTCTGGATTTTAATAACCTCTCAACTTCCTCCTGGATAATTGTGTTCCGCTCAGGAGCAAATTTCCTTCTTTTTTGCTGCACAGGCTTGAATGATTTATCAATTCCAAGCTTGTGAGTGATAATATCTTTGGATATGCCTGTCATATCCTCATGCTTCCATGCAAACGTAGACATCCTGCATTTTAAAAAGTTAATTAATTGTTCTTCAATATCCTGAGGGATATTGGTCCCTACGAGCACCGAAATATCGGGATTATCCTGGTCCAGGATGACTTTCTTCACATCCTGCTCCGGATCCTCCACGATATCCTGGGCCCGTGTCTTTAATTGCTATGCTGCACTAGGTTTGGCTGAGGATTTCATCGAGGATGAGTAGCATTCTTTCGCCTCCTGCTGATCACTATCAACTTTGACCACTCCCCAGGGGGTAGGTATCTTGATGCATTGGTGATATGTTGATGGCACGGCCTTCATATCGTGAATCCACGGTCTTCCCAGTATGATGTTATAGCAGGATAGAGAATCCATCACACAGAAGCGTTGTATCGAGTTAACCCCTTCAATGTATACTGGCAACTTTATCTCTCCCACTGTGTTTCTAGCCTCTCCACTGAATCCAACAAGCACAGTAGACTTTGAAGTGATATCCATTGGAGATACATTCATTCTCTTCAGAGTTTCAAGTTGGATTATGTTGACGGAGCTGCCATTATCAACCAGTATCCTGCGTACAAAATGGTTAGCCACATATAACGTTATTACCAGAGCATCATGGTGAGGATCTTGGACGGTATCCCTATCATCAGCATCAAAGGTGATCACTTTGTCAGTTGTGAGGGTAGTCATCCTGACAGGTTTGTCTCCCCTTTCGGCCTTGGCTTCCTTTGCATGTCTCTTTGCTGCCGAATACGAAGTTCCACAAATGTCGGATCCTCCTGAAATGAAGTTGATTATCTTGGCATCCGCGGGAGGTGATGCTGCTCGCTCAGGATCCTTCTCAGTATCCTGACCCTTATTCTTCTTTCTTCCTAAGAGATCTTTCAGATATCCCTTGCTTAGAAGATAGCTTATTTCTTTTCTTAGAGCAATGCAATCCTCAGTCACATGTCCGAAATCTTCGTGGAAGGCACACCACTTTGACTTATCTTTCCAGTCAGCCTTTTGTTGATTCTTTCGAGGCCACCTAGCCTTGTCTCCCAGACCCTGCATAGCATACATCAATTCAGGAATATTAACAGAAAAGCAATATTCGGACAACTCAGGATACTCTTCAGGATCCTCATCTTCGACAGCATTCACTCTTTTGTTTTCATTTCTACTATACGGCTTAGGCCGATATGACTTGAACGAGGATTCTGACTTCCTATTAGTTGACTCATAAGTGTTGGATGAGTTCATCCTTTCTTGCATCTTCCTGTCATCTTCCAGACGGATATATCTCAAAGCCCTGTTACGAGCTTCGTCGAGATTCCTGCAGGGATTCATTACAAGATCCTGATAAAACTGAGAATCCTTTTGTAATCCCATCTTGAAAGCTTGCACAGCTGTTGCAACATCAAGATGTGGGATATCCAAGGATTCTCGACTGAATTTGTTCACATAATCCCTCAAGGATTCCTGAGGCCCTTGAGTTATCCTGTAAAGATCACTGGTTAGTTTCTCAAAACTCCGACTACAAGAAAATTGACTGTTAAATAAATTAACCAAATGAGCAAATGAAGTAATTGAGTGAGGAGGAACGTTTAATAGCCATTTTAAGGCCGATCCTGTTAGAGTAGAACCAAATCCCTTGCACAAGCACGCTTCCTTGAGCTCCGGAGGGATAGGGTTAATCTCCATTCTTTCCCTATACTGAGCAATATGCTCCTCAGGATCCGTACTCCCATCATAAAGCTTCATGTTGGGAGTTTAGAATCTCTTTGGGATCTCAGCATCACAGATACGATATGCAAAACGAGATATCTTGTGGCTGTCTTGAGACACTTCCGGGATCGGCTGGACCACCCCAGGTACACTAGATATCATGTCCTTCAACTTCTGAAGTTCCCTGGTAAGTGCTGATGTTACACCTGTATCCTGCAAAGATCCACCACTGTTAGTAGCATGAGTATTATTATTATTCGACACGTTACCCATTGGAGGATTTTGCCCATATCCTGAAGCATATCCTGAGCTCCTCATGGTTGACATCCTGACCGATGAGGGTATTTCAGAGGTATGATTTTGAGGAAGACTGGGCACGATATTCCCCCTGTTATCCTCGGTATATACAGCTGAACTAAAGTTCAACGCTCTGGGGTGTAATGGAGTGACATTGTCCTCAGCAGATCTGCTCGAGCCAGACTTCAGGAGTTGTATTTCCCTCAAAAGCATTTGGTTTGTTTCCTGTTGCTGCCTCATTTGTTCCTGCACACTTCCAAATAAGGTTAAAATTTCATCATTAGAAGCTAAAACGGGAGCAGATCCCTGGACACTCCGAGTAGGGATAACATCTTGAGATTGTGTAGAGGCTGGCATCCTTGGAGGAGGTGGTGGAAGCACCGAACCGGTAGTAGCAGAAGTCACAGCAGACACAGTAGAGGAACTCATGTTTGATCTTGAGGCCATTATGGACAATGTGGCAAAAAGTTTTGAAAATAGAAAACCGATTAGTGATTTGACAAAAATTTTTAGTAAGGAGAGCACCACTTGCCCCACGGTGGGCGCCAAATTGTTTTGGTCAAAAATTACCGAAGTAATTAAGTGATCAAATTAGTTAAGTGAGGTAGTGTGCTAGAAATGAGTGTCGAAAATATGTTAATCAAATTAATTGTAAAAAACAGTTTCAGGATACGGCTCAGGATATAGAGCTGTATCTATGATCAAACAATGAGCAAAAGTAAAGTAAACGACACGGGATGTACGAGGAAAGCCCTTGATCAATCTAGATCGCCGGCATAAAACCTCGGGAGCTGACAATCGCAGCTGCCTAGTTCTTCTATTGCTTCAAAAATCAGGATACAGTGCAGGATGTGGTACGGATCGACTAAGTGTTACAACGAAACTTGAATACAAGTGTGGTGTTTGCAATGAGCTAGAGAGTGTAAGTGTATGAGAGTGTTAGTGAAAAATTGTGTGTTCTAAGCTGATCCGCCCCCATCTATTTATAGTAAAGATAAAATAACAAACTACCCTAAACTTGCGGGATCCACCGAATATTCCTTCTTCTAACGTTGTAGACCTGGTCTTTCGGGCTCAACGTCTCTCCCTCAACAAATTCGTCCGAGTCTTGAGGAGAAGAAGTCCTCTTGACCGTTAGCAAGTCTCAGCCCTTAACCTGCACGTGGTTAATTCAATAAGCCTCAGGATATCGCCCAAGATGTTAGCAATATCCTGTTCCAGCATCCTGGTCACAAATTGTTGATGCACAAGAATGTC
This sequence comes from Helianthus tuberosus, assembly GCA_030545235.1. Lineage (NCBI taxonomy): Eukaryota > Viridiplantae > Streptophyta > Magnoliopsida > Asterales > Asteraceae > Helianthus > Helianthus tuberosus. The sequence continues at coordinate 13,782 of JARYGA010021156.1, forward strand.
TGTTGACTGCATCTTCATCAAGTCTTATTTCAAGAAAGTCAAGATTGGATCTTAAATGACAAATTAGGGTTTAGTGTTGATTTAGGAAGTGATTTTAAAGGGTTCCGTTTGAAACCGTTGTTTGAAAGAGGGTTCCGTTTGAAACATGAGGGTTCCGTTTGAATTGGTTGTTTGAAACTGATTATGTTAAGTTCAAACGGAAGGGTAAGTTCAAACGGAAGGGTCATTGTCTATATATAGGAGTGTAGTTGTCATATTTCAAACGGAACGGTACGGAACAGTAGGAGATCATTGTGTGTATCACGAAGTGCTGCCGGATTTTCATCAGATCTTATTGTAAAAGCACGTCTATTAATCAGAAAAGAAGAGTTGAAAGGATTAGAGCTGTTTTGGACGTCGTTTACTTTGATTCCGCCTTAGTAATCAATGTTGAACTACCTTAACTGACTTTCAGGGTCACGTACACGATCCAATAAGTGGTATCAGAGCTCAGGACAAGGAGTTCATACCAAATACAGCTTAAAATCATCGGATTATCTCACTTCTACCTTTCTTTTCTGATTTTAACTAGTTCTCGCGGTTAAAATGGTTTGAAACGATCACATAGCAAACGAAATTCACTATTAAATAATCCTTGAAAGTTTGAAACCGAAATTCGACCTAAAACTGATCTAAATCATTCGGACCGTTTGAAAGTGTTCGCAAGTTGCTGACGTCATCGTTTAAAAATACACTCATCGTTTGAAAATGACATATATCGTTTGAAATTGGAAGTAATCGTTTGAAAATGGATTCTGTCGTTTGAAAACAGTTTGTCGTTTGAACTATCGTTTGAAAATTGATCGTTTGAAATATATGTCGTTTGAAGTTGATCGTTTGAAGTTGTTCGTTTGAAGTTGGTCGTTTGAACAACTGTCGTTTGAAAACCTTTGTCGTTTGAAACTATTGATTCAAACGGAATAGTCCATCGTTTGAATCTTTGTCGTTTGAAAACATCTATCGTTTGAAATAGTTATCGTTTGAATAGTTGTTGCTTGAAACTTTTGGTATTTCAAACGAAACAGACCATTCCTTTTGAAAACAACTAGTTCGTTTGAACTTTTGTTTGAACCATTTCGTTTGAACAGGTTCCTATATTTTCAAAATCAAAATTTGTCTAAGTGTTGTCTGATTTTACAGGTACATTCACAATGGATGATATTTTCTTAAACCCGTTTAGCGACATGTACGCGTTCGCTGGAGATTCCGGAAACAAAGATGCTTCATCAAGCAATGTGAATGAAAATCCACCAAAAGAGAAGAAAAAGGAAGCTTGGGAATCGGAAAGTGCCTTCGGAACGTTCAATAAACCTCCAAAGCTAATGGCTATCGAGGAGTACAGTCGTTGGTCCAGAAAGTTTGAAGATTGGATGATGGCATTCGCGTTTCCAAGCTGGAAAAGTCTGAAAAATGGTTATGACCAAGGAAACAAGAATGGGGAAGTTTTAACAGGATCTGATGAGATTGATTCATTCGTAGCCGAACAAAAGTGTGTGGCGCTGTTGTTTCAGTCTGTTCGGGAGGATATTATCTCATTGATAGACTATACAAACGCTAAAGACCTCTGGGCAAAGTTAAAACAAAAATGTTTAGGAAGTACTGAAATCGTAAAAAACAAAAAGAAACTTCTTAGGAAAGAGTTTGATATGTTTGGTTGTCTTAAAAATGAGTCAGTGTGTAAAATGATAGAAAGGTTCGGTCATCTGAAGCTGGAATTAGCAAGACATGATATCACGTATTCTGATGATGAGCAAGTAGACAAGTTGTTCGATTCGTTGCCAGACGAGATGGAGTGGAGATATTATGCTCTCATGCTTAAGAACACTATTTCTTCTGAATTGTTGAAACCAGATTTGGTGATTGAGAAACTTGAGAGTCATGAGCTGGAGTTAAAGAAGACGTACAAAGTTAATCATTCATCTTATTAACAGAATTTGGATCTATACTATCCAAAGAGCATGATGCCGAAAGCTACTTCACCAAAAACTGCATTTTCTGCTAATGGAGTGACATTGTCCTCAGCAGATCTGCTCGAGCCAGACTTCAGGAGTTGTATTTCCCTCAAAAGCATTTGGTTTGTTTCCTGTTGCTGCCTCATTTGTTCCTGCACACTTCCAAATAAGGTTAAAATTTCATCATTAGAAGCTAAAACGGGAGCAGATCCCTGGACACTCCGAGTAGGGATAACATCTTGAGATTGTGTAGAGGCTGGCATCCTTGGAGGAGGTGGTGGAAGCACCGAACCGGTAGTAGCAGAAGTCACAGCAGACACAGTAGAGGAACTCATGTTTGATCTTGAGGCCATTATGGACAATGTGGCAAAAAGTTTTGAAAATAGAAAACCGATTAGTGATTTGACAAAAATTTTTAGTAAGGAGAGCACCACTTGCCCCACGGTGGGCGCCAAATTGTTTTGGTCAAAAATTACCGAAGTAATTAAGTGATCAAATTAGTTAAGTGAGGTAGTGTGCTAGAAATGAGTGTCGAAAATATGTTAATCAAATTAATTGTAAAAAACAGTTTCAGGATACGGCTCAGGATATAGAGCTGTATCTATGATCAAACAATGAGCAAAAGTAAAGTAAACGACACGGGATGTACGAGGAAAGCCCTTGATCAATCTAGATCGCCGGCATAAAACCTCGGGAGCTGACAATCGCAGCTGCCTAGTTCTTCTATTGCTTCAAAAATCAGGATACAGTGCAGGATGTGGTACGGATCGACTAAGTGTTACAACGAAACTTGAATACAAGTGTGGTGTTTGCAATGAGCTAGAGAGTGTAAGTGTATGAGAGTGTTAGTGAAAAATTGTGTGTTCTAAGCTGATCCGCCCCCATCTATTTATAGTAAAGATAAAATAACAAACTACCCTAAACTTGCGGGATCCACCGAATATTCCTTCTTCTAACGTTGTAGACCTGGTCTTTCGGGCTCAACGTCTCTCCCTCAACAAATTCGTCCGAGTCTTGAGGAGAAGAAGTCCTCTTGACCGTTAGCAAGTCTCAGCCCTTAACCTGCACGTGGTTAATTCAATAAGCCTCAGGATATCGCCCAAGATGTTAGCAATATCCTGTTCCAGCATCCTGGTCACAAATTGTTGATGCACAAGAATGTCTGTTGACTGCATCTTCATCAAGTCTTATTTCAAGAAAGTCAAGATTGGATCTTAAATGACAAATTAGGGTTTAGTGTTGATTTAGGAAGTGATTTTAAAGGGTTCCGTTTGAAACCGTTGTTTGAAAGAGGGTTCCGTTTGAAACATGAGGGTTCCGTTTGAATTGGTTGTTTGAAACTGATTATGTTAAGTTCAAACGGAAGGGTAAGTTCAAACGGAAGGGTCATTGTCTATATATAGGAGTGTAGTTGTCATATTTCAAACGGAACGGTACGGAACAGTAGGAGATCATTGTGTGTATCACGAAGTGCTGCCGGATTTTCATCAGATCTTATTGTAAAAGCACGTCTATTAATCAGAAAAGAAGAGTTGAAAGGATTAGAGCTGTTTTGGACGTCGTTTACTTTGATTCCGCCTTAGTAATCAATGTTGAACTACCTTAACTGACTTTCAGGGTCACGTACACGATCCAATAAGTGGTATCAGAGCTCAGGACAAGGAGTTCATACCAAATACAGCTTAAAATCATCGGATTATCTCACTTCTACCTTTCTTTTCTGATTTTAACTAGTTCTCGCGGTTAAAATGGTTTGAAACGATCACATAGCAAACGAAATTCACTATTAAATAATCCTTGAAAGTTTGAAACCGAAATTCGACCTAAAACTGATCTAAATCATTCGGACCGTTTGAAAGTGTTCGCAAGTTGCTGACGTCATCGTTTAAAAATACACTCATCGTTTGAAAATGACATATATCGTTTGAAATTGGAAGTAATCGTTTGAAAATGGATTCTGTCGTTTGAAAACAGTTTGTCGTTTGAACTATCGTTTGAAAATTGATCGTTTGAAATATATGTCGTTTGAAGTTGATCGTTTGAAGTTGTTCGTTTGAAGTTGGTCGTTTGAACAACTGTCGTTTGAAAACCTTTGTCGTTTGAAACTATTGATTCAAACGGAATAGTCCATCGTTTGAATCTTTGTCGTTTGAAAACATCTATCGTTTGAAATAGTTATCGTTTGAATAGTTGTTGCTTGAAACTTTTGGTATTTCAAACGAAACAGACCATTCCTTTTGAAAACAACTAGTTCGTTTGAACTTTTGTTTGAACCATTTCGTTTGAACAGGTTCCTATATTTTCAAAATCAAAATTTGTCTAAGTGTTGTCTGATTTTACAGGTACATTCACAATGGATGATATTTTCTTAAACCCGTTTAGCGACATGTACGCGTTCGCTGGAGATTCCGGAAACAAAGATGCTTCATCAAGCAATGTGAATGAAAATCCACCAAAAGAGAAGAAAAAGGAAGCTTGGGAATCGGAAAGTGCCTTCGGAACGTTCAATAAACCTCCAAAGCTAATGGCTATCGAGGAGTACAGTCGTTGGTCCAGAAAGTTTGAAGATTGGATGATGGCATTCGCGTTTCCAAGCTGGAAAAGTCTGAAAAATGGTTATGACCAAGGAAACAAGAATGGGGAAGTTTTAACAGGATCTGATGAGATTGATTCATTCGTAGCCGAACAAAAGTGTGTGGCGCTGTTGTTTCAGTCTGTTCGGGAGGATATTATCTCATTGATAGACTATACAAACGCTAAAGACCTCTGGGCAAAGTTAAAACAAAAATGTTTAGGAAGTACTGAAATCGTAAAAAACAAAAAGAAACTTCTTAGGAAAGAGTTTGATATGTTTGGTTGTCTTAAAAATGAGTCAGTGTGTAAAATGATAGAAAGGTTCGGTCATCTGAAGCTGGAATTAGCAAGACATGATATCACGTATTCTGATGATGAGCAAGTAGACAAGTTGTTCGATTCGTTGCCAGACGAGATGGAGTGGAGATATTATGCTCTCATGCTTAAGAACACTATTTCTTCTGAATTGTTGAAACCAGATTTGGTGATTGAGAAACTTGAGAGTCATGAGCTGGAGTTAAAGAAGACGTACAAAGTTAATCATTCATCTTATTAACAGAATTTGGATCTATACTATCCAAAGAGCATGATGCCGAAAGCTACTTCACCAAAAACTGCATTTTCTGCTAATGGAGTGACATTGTCCTCAGCAGATCTGCTCGAGCCAGACTTCAGGAGTTGTATTTCCCTCAAAAGCATTTGGTTTGTTTCCTGTTGCTGCCTCATTTGTTCCTGCACACTTCCAAATAAGGTTAAAATTTCATCATTAGAAGCTAAAACGGGAGCAGATCCCTGGACACTCCGAGTAGGGATAACATCTTGAGATTGTGTAGAGGCTGGCATCCTTGGAGGAGGTGGTGGAAGCACCGAACCGGTAGTAGCAGAAGTCACAGCAGACACAGTAGAGGAACTCATGTTTGATCTTGAGGCCATTATGGACAATGTGGCAAAAAGTTTTGAAAATAGAAAACCGATTAGTGATTTGACAAAAATTTTTAGTAAGGAGAGCACCACTTGCCCCACGGTGGGCGCCAAATTGTTTTGGTCAAAAATTACCGAAGTAATTAAGTGATCAAATTAGTTAAGTGAGGTAGTGTGCTAGAAATGAGTGTCGAAAATATGTTAATCAAATTAATTGTAAAAAACAGTTTCAGGATACGGCTCAGGATATAGAGCTGTATCTATGATCAAACAATGAGCAAAAGTAAAGTAAACGACACGGGATGTACGAGGAAAGCCCTTGATCAATCTAGATCGCCGGCATAAAACCTCGGGAGCTGACAATCGCAGCTGCCTAGTTCTTCTATTGCTTCAAAAATCAGGATACAGTGCAGGATGTGGTACGGATCGACTAAGTGTTACAACGAAACTTGAATACAAGTGTGGTGTTTGCAATGAGCTAGAGAGTGTAAGTGTATGAGAGTGTTAGTGAAAAATTGTGTGTTCTAAGCTGATCCGCCCCCATCTATTTATAGTAAAGATAAAATAACAAACTACCCTAAACTTGCGGGATCCACCGAATATTCCTTCTTCTAACGTTGTAGACCTGGTCTTTCGGGCTCAACGTCTCTCCCTCAACAAATTCGTCCGAGTCTTGAGGAGAAGAAGTCCTCTTGACCGTTAGCAAGTCTCAGCCCTTAACCTGCACGTGGTTAATTCAATAAGCCTCAGGATATCGCCCAAGATGTTAGCAATATCCTGTTCCAGCATCCTGGTCACAAATTGTTGATGCACAAGAATGTCTGTTGACTGCATCTTCATCAAGTCTTATTTCAAGAAAGTCAAGATTGGATCTTAAATGACAAATTAGGGTTTAGTGTTGATTTAGGAAGTGATTTTAAAGGGTTCCGTTTGAAACCGTTGTTTGAAAGAGGGTTCCGTTTGAAACATGAGGGTTCCGTTTGAATTGGTTGTTTGAAACTGATTATGTTAAGTTCAAACGGAAGGGTAAGTTCAAACGGAAGGGTCATTGTCTATATATAGGAGTGTAGTTGTCATATTTCAAACGGAACGGTACGGAACAGTAGGAGATCATTGTGTGTATCACGAAGTGCTGCCGGATTTTCATCAGATCTTATTGTAAAAGCACGTCTATTAATCAGAAAAGAAGAGTTGAAAGGATTAGAGCTGTTTTGGACGTCGTTTACTTTGATTCCGCCTTAGTAATCAATGTTGAACTACCTTAACTGACTTTCAGGGTCACGTACACGATCCAATAAGTGGTATCAGAGCTCAGGACAAGGAGTTCATACCAAATACAGCTTAAAATCATCGGATTATCTCACTTCTACCTTTCTTTTCTGATTTTAACTAGTTCTCGCGGTTAAAATGGTTTGAAACGATCACATAGCAAACGAAATTCACTATTAAATAATCCTTGAAAGTTTGAAACCGAAATTCGACCTAAAACTGATCTAAATCATTCGGACCGTTTGAAAGTGTTCGCAAGTTGCTGACGTCATCGTTTAAAAATACACTCATCGTTTGAAAATGACATATATCGTTTGAAATTGGAAGTAATCGTTTGAAAATGGATTCTGTCGTTTGAAAACAGTTTGTCGTTTGAACTATCGTTTGAAAATTGATCGTTTGAAATATATGTCGTTTGAAGTTGATCGTTTGAAGTTGTTCGTTTGAAGTTGGTCGTTTGAACAACTGTCGTTTGAAAACCTTTGTCGTTTGAAACTATTGATTCAAACGGAATAGTCCATCGTTTGAATCTTTGTCGTTTGAAAACATCTATCGTTTGAAATAGTTATCGTTTGAATAGTTGTTGCTTGAAACTTTTGGTATTTCAAACGAAACAGACCATTCCTTTTGAAAACAACTAGTTCGTTTGAACTTTTGTTTGAACCATTTCGTTTGAACAGGTTCCTATATTTTCAAAATCAAAATTTGTCTAAGTGTTGTCTGATTTTACAGGTACATTCACAATGGATGATATTTTCTTAAACCCGTTTAGCGACATGTACGCGTTCGCTGGAGATTCCGGAAACAAAGATGCTTCATCAAGCAATGTGAATGAAAATCCACCAAAAGAGAAGAAAAAGGAAGCTTGGGAATCGGAAAGTGCCTTCGGAACGTTCAATAAACCTCCAAAGCTAATGGCTATCGAGGAGTACAGTCGTTGGTCCAGAAAGTTTGAAGATTGGATGATGGCATTCGCGTTTCCAAGCTGGAAAAGTCTGAAAAATGGTTATGACCAAGGAAACAAGAATGGGGAAGTTTTAACAGGATCTGATGAGATTGATTCATTCGTAGCCGAACAAAAGTGTGTGGCGCTGTTGTTTCAGTCTGTTCGGGAGGATATTATCTCATTGATAGACTATACAAACGCTAAAGACCTCTGGGCAAAGTTAAAACAAAAATGTTTAGGAAGTACTGAAATCGTAAAAAACAAAAAGAAACTTCTTAGGAAAGAGTTTGATATGTTTGGTTGTCTTAAAAATGAGTCAGTGTGTAAAATGATAGAAAGGTTCGGTCATCTGAAGCTGGAATTAGCAAGACATGATATCACGTATTCTGATGATGAGCAAGTAGACAAGTTGTTCGATTCGTTGCCAGACGAGATGGAGTGGAGATATTATGCTCTCATGCTTAAGAACACTATTTCTTCTGAATTGTTGAAACCAGATTTGGTGATTGAGAAACTTGAGAGTCATGAGCTGGAGTTAAAGAAGACGTACAAAGTTAATCATTCATCTTATTAACAGAATTTGGATCTATACTATCCAAAGAGCATGATGCCGAAAGCTACTTCACCAAAAACTGCATTTTCTGCTAAAAATGTGTCGACAGCCGGCAAAGAAAGTCAAAGTGGTCAAAGCAGTGGAAGTCACAGTGGTTTTCACAGTGGATCTTCATCTTCTGGAAATGCTGATGCAAAGAATCGTTTTCAATGCAATATTGCAATAGACTTGAAGAATGCTCAAAATTTTGACGAAGAGTCGGCAAAGCAGCAAATGATCTTTCTAGCATCGGTGTTGGAATCATATGAAGGATTGGTAGCTGGGAAGATTGGCAATACAAATCTGACGAAAGAAGATTACGATCAGATTGATCCGGAGGAAATGGAACTGATCGATATTCGTTGGGCTATGGCAAGTGCTGTTCGTCGTGCACAAAGATTCATGGAAATTACTGGAAGAAAAATAATTGGTGGTGCTTCTACAAAGCTAGGGTTCGATAAATCGAAGGTGACTTGCTTCAAGTGTAAGCAGAAGGGTCATTTCAAGAGAGAATGCCGAAATGCTTATGTTGATGAGTCGGAGAATCCTTTCAGAGATGATTACTACAAGAAGGCAATTTATCACCAGAATAAATCCGAGCCGCCTAGATTGAAGCAGGTTGAAGACAACAGAGAGAAATCTAGAGCTCTTGCAGTGATTTATGATGATGAGGGATATGATTGGAGTCAAGAGGTTCTACCAGAAGAAGATGCGGTTGGTTACGCATTCATGGCGAAAAATGAACCTATTCCATGGAAAGATGAGAGAACTGAAGAGCAGAAGTATAAATACAGAAAGATGATTTCGGAAAACAAAATTACTAGACTTTCTAGAATTTATTTGGACGCAAAAAGAGCAAAAAGATGGGATCCAGACAGAGAGTGTTATCTTGATGAGTATGGAAATATTGCAGTTGATCACAAAACTCTTGATCTGGAAGTCTTAATCAAGGAAATGAAAGAAAATGATGAGTATTGGCAACACAAATGGTGGGGAACTCCAACTTCGAAAATGATTGAAGAGGAGAAAGAAAGAAAGGAGAAAGAAGAGATAGAAGGAAAAGAATCCAAGAAGATTGATACTGGAGTTATCGATACTACGCAGGAGTTGAATGCAGAGAATCTGGGAAAAATGGCTGACAAAGTGCTAGGTGCCAAAGCACTTGAGGTAGATTCTAACTCTGTGTCTGAGTCAAAAAGCCAGGTCAGTTCAGATGTGTCAACAAATGCGTCAGGTAAAAAGATCGAAGGAAATGCTGATTGCAAAAATTGCAACAAAGAGTGCAAATTTTGTAATACTGTCACGTATCTCAACGGTGAGAAAATTAAAAATCTGACAGCAAAGGTCAGAAACGTTGAGAATCAGATTCTTGGTCGTGACAAAACAGTTAAAGCTTCAACTGAACGGATAAGAGAATTAACTGATCAAATTGAAACTGATCAAATTAATCATGACAAAATTAAACAAGAAAATGAAAAGTTGATTCTTGAAAACCGTCAGATTTCTGAAAAATTTGAAAAACTCAAAAGCACAATGAAAGATTGTGATGATCGAAATGGTAAAACTTTTAAAGAAAATGAACATTTAAAAGCAGTGCTTAGAGTTAAAGAAGAATCAATCAACAAACAACTGGATGAAATCGCTAAATTGAAACTTAAGGTTCAAGAGGCTGTAATCGAAAACGAGCGAATCCAGTTGAAGCTTAACAGTTACAGTTCCGCAAGCTTTGTTTTGCAACATATCATTCCCAAACCCATTGGGAAAGATAAAGCGGGCGAAGATGTGTATTCTGATGGAACTGGGGTGGGTTTTCATCAAGTACCACCACCTGTTCTTCATAATTACACTAAAAAGCAGTCTGGATTGGTTGAAATTGAGGAAGAAAAAGAAGTTAAACTTCCAGAGAACATTGATGTTACTTTTTCTACATCATCTGATGATAGTGTTCAGACAGAGATTGTTAAGAGCACAGCTGAAAGTGTTTTGAATAGTGATTCAGCTGAAGATGATGGGTGTTTCTTGGACAAATACATTCAGAAATCAAAGTCCAAAAACAACTTAAGTGATGAACCGGGTCTTGTGATGTACAAGATGGCTGGATCTGATAAGTTGTATTCGGATTCTGAGTTTCCAATTGAGAATGTTAATGTGAAAAAGTTGACAAATGTTTTCAAATTGGTTGAAGTTGAGTTGTCAGATGTGAACAGTTTGTGTCAAACAAAAAGGCAAATGAATTTTGAGAAAGATAAAGCTTATTACAAAAAGCCTGTTGTTCCACCACGTTTTTATAATAACAATCGAAACAATTGGTCGGGTGGTTATCGGGGTGGTAATAGTTATCAGAAAAAGAGTTTTCAAAACAAAAGGTTTGCTGAAAAGAAGGTGTTTGTGAACAGTTCAAGTTCACGTTCTGATGAAGAGAATGAAATTTTTTCAAAATCAAATAAAGAGTTCTTTGAGAAAAGAGCTTCACATTATCAGTCTGAAGGCACAAGTCGAGTTGTTGATACTCGTACATGTTTCAGATGTAATCAAGTTGGTCACATTGCACGAAAGTGTACCAATGCGAAGCCTAAGACTGAAAATGTGAAGTTTCAACAGAAGAAAGTTGATGTGAAGGGTAAAGCACCAATCATTGTTGAGAAAAAGCATATGAAAAATGACAACATCAAAGTGAAAAATGAACCTGTAAAGAAAGTGGTAACTAAAAATGACAAGTTTTATAAACAGGTTGCATTATCTCAACAAGTTTGGAAACCAAAAACTGAAATGAAAATTTCAACTTCTGAAGTGAAAAAGGCTGATGAATCAACTTTGGTTGATTATGATGCAAATTTTCCACCTTTGAAGGCTGAAAATTTCAAAATTCAAGTTGCTAGAGTTAAGGTTACACCTAAGGCTGATGAGGCCTGGGAGGACACCATGTTCGAATAAGCAGTTTGAATTGCCGGAGCTTCCTGGATCGCGAAGCATGAATCGGCATCTTTATTGAAATGTTTTGAAATCAACTTGTGGTATGTGCAGGATCTTCCAAGAGCCATTTCAAGATGGATCATGGATAGTGGCGCATCTCGACATATGACAGGAAAAACTGCATTGCTATATGATGTGAAGAATATCAATGGTGGTTATGTGGGATTTGCTGGTCATGAAGGTGGTAGAATTGTTGGTGAAGGAACGTTATCCAATGGGATTGTAACGTTTGAGAGAGTTAACTACATCACTGAGCTGGAAAACAATCTGCTTAGTATCTCGCAGATTTGTGACAATCAGTATACTACTCACTTCACTGATAAAGAATGTTTGATTTTGAAACCTGGTTTTGTTATTCCTGAAGAATGGATTATCATGAGGGCACCTAGAGTGAATGATTTATATGTGTTAGATATGTCTGTAGCAACTACAACTACTGGTCAAGCACATTGTTTCGTGTCTAGAGCAACTGAGAAAGAATCAAGATTGTAGCACCGAAAGATGGGGCATATTCACCTAAGGAAGATGAATCACTTGGTGCACAATGATTTGGTATTGGGAGTTAATATCAAAGGTTTTCATCTGGAAGGGGAATGCATTAGCTGCATCAAAGGCAAGCAGAAGAAAAAGTCACACCCTACAAAGCAAGTCAATTCAGTTTCGAGACCGCTAGAAAGACTTCACATGGATTTGTTTGGTCCGGTGAATGTCAAAAGTATTACAGGAGATTACTATTGTTTGGTCGTTACTGATGATTATTCCAGATTTTCGTGGGTTTCTTTCTTGAAGACGAAAGATGAAACATTTGACAGTTTGATGGGTCTGTTCAGAAAGATTGAGAATTTGTACCAAAGGCGTATCAAGAGAATTCGAAGTGATAATGGTACTGAATTCAAGAACAGCAAGATGGAAGAATTTTGTGATGAAAGAGGTATTTTGCATGAGTTTAGTGCTCCGTACACTCCGCAGCAGAATGGAGTCGCAGAACGCAAAAACCGGACGCTAATCGAGACGGCTAGAACTATGCTCGCAGATTCAAAGTTACCGATTAATTTTTGGGCTGAAGCTGTTTCTGCCGCATGCTATACGCTCAACAGGGTTCTTACTGTCAAGAAGTTCAACAAAACATGCTTTGAGCTAATCAATAATCGAAAACCGAATTTGAAGTATCTAGAACCGTTCGGGTCACCCTGTACGGTTATAGAGCCTTTTGGAAAGTTTGGTCCGAAGTGCATTGAGGGAATATTTGTTGGTTATTCAAATCCGTTGAGACGTGTCTTCGTTCCAAGTGAGAAGCGGATTATTGAAGCTGCAAATGTTGAATGTCAAGGTTATACTATGCCGCCGCAGAATCCTGGTGATTCATGGCGTTATCATTATGACAAACTTTGGGATTCGTTTGACATGAGAGAAGAATCAGAGGATGATGAAGATTTCTTTGATGAGTTGGATATTTTGCGTGAATATGAGTCACAATTAAGGTTCCCAGCTGAGTATTCGAGGAGACCACGGGAAACTTCAAATGATGATGAAGCAGGTCCAAGTAATGCTGGTGAACATGATGATGTCCAACAGAATGAAGTTGCTCAAGATAATCAGTCGGCTCAGAATGATAATCTAGAAGCTGAAAATATGCCAGTCTTTGATCATGGTGATTCAGATTCTGAGGGGGAGCAAATTCAGTTTTCAAGTCAAACAAACCAAGTTGGTGAACAAGATGCAGAGCAGAATGTTACTAATCTGGAGGGAAATGTAGATGTTCCAAGCGAAGTGATGCCGCGAATTTTTTCATATCATCCAGAGGAGTTGATCATAGGAGAATTGCAGAAAGGCGTTCGCACTCGAAATCAGATTGATAAAGGGCTTACATGTTTTTATACAAAAGTTGCTCCTTTGCAAACTAAATTCTCATCAAGTTGTTTTATCTCACAGGTTGAGCCAAGAACTTACAAAGAGGCGCTTACTGAAGACTCTTGGGTCAATGCAATGCAGGAGGAACTTAGTCAATTCGAGAAATTGGGAGTGTGGAAGTTAGTTGATTTGCCGGATGGTCATAGGAAAATTAACACCAAGTGGGTGTTCAAATGTAAGAGGGACGATAGAGGAGTTGTCGTAAGGAACAAAGCTCGACTCGTTGTTCAGGGATTTAGTCAACAGGGGGGAATTGATTTTACCGAAGTTTATGCTCCTGTAGCACGACTAGAGGCGATCAGAATTTTCCTAGCATTTGCGTCTTAGAAGAACTTCAAAGTTTATCAGTTGGATGTTAAATCGGCGTTTCTTTATGGGAAGGTTAAAGAGGAGGTTTATGTCGGTCAGCCACCGGGCTTTACCGATCCAATCCACAAACACAAGGTCTACTTATTGGACAAAGCGCTGTATGGTTTACACCAGGCCCCGAGAGCTTGGTACGAGACTTTGTCTCAACACCTACTAGCCAACAAGTTCATTCGTGGAAAAGTGGATGCCACTCTCTTCACTAAAGAGGTCGATGGTCATCTTCTGATAGTTCAGATTTATGTGGACGATATAATCTTTGGGTCGACAAATGAAAATCTATGCAAAGATTTTGAATCAGTGATGAAGCAGAAGTTTGAAATGTCATCAATGGGGGAGATGAAATTCTTTCTGGGATTACAAGTTGAACAACTTCCTGAGGGAATTTTCATTCATCAGTCAAAGTATGTTCATGATATTCTAGAGAAATTTGGGATGTCAGGATCTACTCCAGCTGCTACCCCACTTGCAACAAATCATGGGATTCACCCAGATCTCACCGGAGACAGGGCTGATGAAACATTTTACAGATCCATGATAGGTTCTTTAATGTACCTAACTGCTTCACGTCCTGATATTATGTACCCAACGTGCCTCGCAGCAAGATTTCAGTCTAACCCGAGAGCATCGCATATGATCATTGTGAAGAGGATATTGCGCTACCTGAAAGGAACTCCTTCATTGGGGTTGTGGTATCCTAGGAAAGGCGACTTTATGCTCGAAGGGTATTCCAATTCGGATTTCGGATGCTGCAAAGTTAATTCAAAATCAACAACTGCAGGATGCCAGTTTTTTGGTCCTAGATTGGTTACCTGGCAGTGTAAGAAACAAACGTCTGTGGCGTTATCTACATGTGAAGCGGAGTATGTTTCTGCTAGCAGTTGCTGCTCTCAGATCTTGTGGATATAGCAACAGATGCGCGACTACGGTTTGCAGTTTCTTAACACACCTCTTTTTGTTGATAATGAGGCCGCAATAAATATAACTAAAAATCCAGTACATCACGCTAAAACTAAACACATAGAAATTCGTCATCACTTTATTCGTGATTGCTTTGAGAAAAAGTTGATACGAATTCAGAAAATCCACACTGACGAACAGAAAGCTGATTTGCATACCAAAGCTTTTGATAAAAATCGGTTTAAATATTTGTTAAAACTGAATGGTATGAAGCTTCTGTCGGTGTCGGATGGCATAATTGGCGTTGATGAGAGTACTGTTGCGGATGAAGACGAGAAACAATCTGCAATGGTTTGTCGAATTTTTACTTGTTTTGGTATTTAGGGGGAGTAGATGTTTGTACATAGTTT